>JANHZT010005665.1:36506-51153 GCA_032468215.1 Stegonotus admiraltiensis | reverse complement strand
AGTCCTTCGGGAGAAGGGCGGTATATAAATAAAATAATAATAATAATAATTATTATTATTATTATTATTATTATTATATTGAATTTTTGGGGGAAAGACATAGGAAGATACATAGGAGGAGATAAATCCCAGATGAATTAGTTTCCAGAACAAGAGAACCATTTTATTTATTTATTTATTTATTTATTTATTTATTTATTTATTTATTTATTTATTAATTATTTGATTTCTATACCGCCATTCTCCAAAAGGACTCAGGGCGGTGGTAAAAGTTAACACAAGCTGGCTCAGCAGCTTAGGCATAGAAATTTTAAGTTCTCAATTACACAGTTAAACGCTGTCATATTTGAAATAAGCAGAAATAGACAGACCCCTTTTTGAAATCTATCCATAAAAAAGAATAACTTACTGCATAAGCAAAACGTTGGAGCTGAACCCAATCTAGGAAGGTAGAAGAGGCAATTATGAAGAGCCAATTTCCCCAAAAATAATAATTCTAGAAGAAAGTTTAAAATGATTTACTCTAGAAGTTAATATCTCATTATTCAATATCTATAGACCTGCTGATTAATAAAATTAGAGTTATATGAGAGAACTGGTAATTCTGTACTCTGAATGCTTGCATTATTGTAACAAAAGCACTTTATATCTGTTTCTATATACACAAGTTTGGGAATAAAGGAATTTCCAGACAACCAGTTCTTGCCTTTAAACACGGTCAGATTGAAACTTGGGTTTTGTACCTTTGTTATAACCTAATGAATTTATCACTTTTTATCTGCCTAGCTGGAAATATTTGCTGACTAAGATGACCAATCCTTGTTTTCATTGTGCTCCAGACTGACCAGCTGATTGTTTTTCTTGCTGGTTATCCACAGATGCCCCTTCCTCTGTACCTGACAGGTCCTAGACATTGGGCAGTTCTGGAACTGAACAAATAAAACCGACTCACAAACCTGTTCACCTTGTTCCACAAAGGCCAAACACCTAGTTAATGGTTTGCTTCTTTCTACTTGCATCTCTGTGCAGTTAGATGATTGAAATGCATTCTGTGGAAGTCAGGCCCAAGCCCAGAAAGAAGACAATGAGACCCAATCAAGTTTAACCTTTATTTGTTTATACCAATGGACAGAGTCTTGCCAAACTAAAGCTATAACTTTCTAAGCTGTTAGATATATCCTGAAAGATTCTAGGATGTGGTTACCTGAACCTCTTTCCCCCTCTACCCTCCAGCTTTGCACTGCACAGTGATCCAGGTCTTTTTCCTGGAAAGTGCTGAGTTGGTAAATGTGCTGAGTTGGTAAATCCTCTCTCTCTGCTGATGCATTTGCATGTTCCATCACAATGGGACTATCTTGGTAGACACTTAGACACTTTAATTCAGGGGTGTCAAACTCGTGTTGTCACAGCAGCGTCACATGACGTATCTCGACTTCCCCCCCTTTGCTAAACGGGGTGTGGGCATGGCCAGTGTTTGACGCATTTGGCCCACAGGCCACAAGATTGACACCCCTGCCTTAGTTGGTCTAAAATACAGTGGTTCATCTGCTAACTGGTAATAAGGAATTGGTGTGACACTGATGCTACTATCCCTGCCCTAGTTATCAATTTACTTTGGGATCCAATTCAAGGGGCTGGTTATCACCTATAAAGCTCCTCAATAATTTCAGGAGAGTCTCTCTGAGCAAGCTTTTATCCATTGTTCCCATTCTTTAAGTGGTGGAAGGAGAGATGCCAAAGGACACCCCACATGAAGTCATTGCAATTTGGAGAAATTCCTTAATGGCTGCCCTCACATTCTAGAAAAGTTTTCTTGCATTCTCAGGTAAGGGGAAACCCCTAACTTCCCAGCCTTCAGGAAGTCACTTTTCATTTCAGAGGGAATCAGGATGCTAATGATGACAGAATTTAATTTAAAATTAAGATTCTGTACTTTGTATTCTTTAATTTACTTGTCTATATTATTGTAAATTATCTTGAGCTCTAGAAACTGTTGTGCATACATTTTATATAATGATATAACCATAAAATGTCATTACATATGACTGACTGCAGGAATGGTAGAGGAATCTGATTTTATGTCTCAAAAAAAAAAAATTGGACAACAGACACAAATATTGGGCCAAACATTAAACAATGCTGGAATAATCTGGATACGTTATACAGTTTATGTGAATTGGATATTTTCCTGATACGGTGAAATTGTCATCTGCAAGAGCTGTACCTTTCATTGAATAATGGGAATTTGTGTAAGTCTGCACCATTGTAAAATGTTCGCTAAATAAATATTTCGTGCCATGTCAGATTTAGGAAGTTAGCCGATTGTGACCATGCTTAAATGTTGATGTTAACTACCATGTTCCCCCAAAATAAGACCCTGTCTTATATTTTTTTGAACCCCAAAATAAACGCTTGGCCTTATTTTTGGGGATGTCTTATTACTCTGGGGTGCATGGAGCAAGATGGGTTCCTCTTGCCATCTTACCTGATTTCCAGCTCTGTCTCCCTAACCCTAACCAGAGGAAATGGCGGGGACCGGCTGCGCATGCGGTTAAATATTTTCGGGGAGGGCTTATTTTTTGGGAGGGCTTATTTTGGGGGGGGACTTATTTTAGCGCGGGCGCTCAAAAACCCAATTGGGCTTATTATCAGGGGATGTCTTATTTTAGGGGAAACAGGGTATTAATAATGTGGTTGTATTTATTACATAAAAGTGGATTACACTGAAATGGATTTTTCCAGGTAATGCATAGGGATTTATGAGGCTGCTCTTATAATCCAAGAAGACATATAAGGAAAAAATATTACTATTTACAGTCAGACTACTGAGTGCAGCAGCGCCTGTAGGGACATGTATGAACCTCTGGACACTTGGCAATTAATTTTGTTGCTGAGGCATTTCTTGCTACATACAAGGCAAAAGCCAAAGAAGAAAAAAAGCTTGAAAGAGATCCAGAATAGCTCTCACTATTAAATAAAATGCAGGCAGGAAATACAAGTTTCCTTTTGTCATAGTTTTTTTCCAGCTGTCTCCCCACAGCACACTCCCCCTTCTTCATACATACACAATTAGAGATACAAATAAACCTTCCATCAACTGCCTACAATCCCCTCTCTAATTATGTAGCATCCATTCAAGCAGAAAAGAAAAACTGCTCTGATGTTAACTACATATATTACTGTTTTGGTAATCTATGATTTGTTTCTTTAGCTAAATATATAGCTAAGTTAAACAAATAATCTAACAATAAGTGTATTGTTCGCAAATGTTGGGGGATGTTTTTTTTTATGATCCTACATATTGCTCATGAACATATTCCACAATCCACTTTAGTACATGTGTCATAGCCCTATTGTCATCCTAATATTTCTTTTCTGGAAGCATTCAAACTTAATAGTCCTCATTATTGGAAGTTTTTCCCCATTTGCCATACCTTTCAAAGGCTTCAGCTGTGGGGAGTTTGAATAAATTGATCCTAACTGGTTATTTTAAACATTGACCAAAGGTTAAATTGCATTGCTTGCTATTCAGAAGAGGTGAACTCAAATATAGTTTGCCAACTGAGTACCTAGATGATCAATATTATCAGGAGAAATATGAAAAGGAAGAGTGAGTTGGGTCTACACATTATTGTAAATATATACAATTTGCCACTGGGACGTGAATTACTGTATATGTTAGGTTAGGTCATTCAGCTGGTTCTCTAAGTTAGAAATGTGTGTGTGTGTGGCAGAAAACAAGAATGGAAGACAAAAGGTGAGGTGGGGAAAATGACTGAGAAAAGTATTGTGTTGAGAAGAAGTAGAGTCTCACTATAAGATTGTCAAATGTACTCCATTTCTATTAAAGTAGGGCTCACTGTCATATATTTTGGGCCTTAGAGGTTACTGTTACAGTAAAAATGAAATTCAACTAGGAATAATGTGGCTGGGCAAATCTTCAAATGTTCCAATGAAAACTCAAAACACTTGCTTGATGAAGCAGTGTAACCCCTTTGTTCCTAGAAACACATGGCCTGCCCGGGCTCTGCTCTGCTCTGCTCTGCTCTGCTCTGACAAAAAGTCCAGCAAACAGTGCCAGAAGGCACAGCGCTTTTCCCAGCTTTGGTGAGCAGTGCTGATGCGCCACTCAGCCCTAATTCCCACAGTACTGTCTTATGTCTAAGGATATTTACCCATGTAGTAGGGCTGTATTACTATTATCCTTCTCATCTTTTCTACTACCTTCTTCCGTTGGCGTCTTATGGTTATATTACTTTGTTGTTTCTATGTACACTGAGAGCTTACATACCAGAGACAAATTCCTTGTGTGTCCAATCACATTTGGCCAATAAAGAATATCCAGTTCTATGCTATCCCCTTGCCAAAGTTGCTTTGCTCATACTGTGCAGAAACTTAAACTCCCAGTATTCCCTAGCCAGCATGACTGGGGAATTCTGGGAGTTGAAACCCATGCATCTTAAAATTGCCAAGGTTGAGAAACACTGCTTTGAGGGGCAGGGAGCTGAAAATGGGTGATGTATAGAACAGAAAAAGCACTTAAAGCCTCTTACATATCTATATCCAGTAATAAATGGATATATTATAATCACAAGATTCATCAGTTTGGGGTCTTTTTCATAGTCTTTTTGTTCAGAAACAAAAGAATGGTCACCCCAAAACTTTTACTGAACACTGTACAAAGAACAATTTCAATAACCTCTGAAGTTCCTATTCGCATTGTGTGTGGGTGTATTTTTTAAATTACCAAAAGAAATTTGCAAGAGAAAGTATTTGTTTACAGGAATGAATTGATGGTTTAGTCTAAGTCAGTTAAGCTTAATTCTAGGCATGGTGCCCATATCCTTCGCCTCCTGACCTCTTTGTTTTTTGCTGACAACCCTCATTGTGCTTCTCTTGCTGTCTCTCTTTCACCATGTAGCTTCTCCTTCAAGTTTGGGCCATCATGCACCCCATTGTTTTATCTTGTTCCCTCTCCCATCCTTGTGTCTGCTTATTGTTTTCTTGCTTGCGCCCTGCCTAAGTAAAGGGGTTCCAAAGAATCTGGAGTCAGGCCTTTCAGCCTGAGTAAACATTTTTTTCATGGCACTCTTTGGCCTGTTCACTCTTATCATCATGCAGGGTGTTAGATGGATTAAACCTTTCAATCCCATGATTTAATGAGGGTCATCTTGAAGGAACTGGCCCGAGAAAGCCTGACCTCTGATTTCAAAACAAAGACCCTTAGTTTTGCTGCTGAAATATCTCATAAGGCAATTTAAGCAATCATGCCACAGGACTGTTATATATATATATATATATAGCTCAAACCCGTATATTCTTCATATTATTGTTTGCATAAATCATCATAGAGGAATTGACTATTATGAGATTACTATGAAATACTGCTGATATATTAAAACATGTTACACAAACACTTTCATGATTCCCTAATATTGACATTTTCTATGTCCTCTGTTTACCAGAGGTTAGTGTTGGGGGTCATGAGAAAGAGGGAGCAGCACAATCTTATTTAATAAAACTATAAGAGATCCAGATGCCCATCTGATTATAAGACTTGACTCAACAAGCCTTGTTTAAATTACTGATTATTAAAACTGAATCAAGAAAAAAGCTTGCTATGCAATTCTGGTGTGCAAGAAATTGTGAATATGCTAAGAGACAGGGTTGTTGACCCAATTGCCAGGACAATTGAAGAAATATATTTTGTCTTTCTCCCCCTCTCCAGTAAAGGCATAAGATGACTTTGATTTCTTTCTGTAGGGTCCTGTAGATACTACAGAAAAAAATGATATTATCATTTTTATTATATTTTTTTTAAAAATGTGTGTTTCGCAATGCTTCTGAGTTTACAAAGATGACTTCCAAAAAGGGAGATGGGGAATCCATTTTGTTTGATGAATGCCATTTCTTGAATAAACAAAGAAAGTTGGGTAAAAACCAAGACATTTTCTAGAGCATTTGTTTGGTTCCTTTGGAAACATGAAAGTTTTAAAATTGGAATAAGAAAATAACATCACTCAGTCTCAAAGCAAGACCCATCTATGCCATATTCTTCTTCTAAAAGAGTCGCTTTTAGACTATAGGGGCAGCAAGCGGTTGGGCTAATCCAATAATTGCCTTCACTTTTGTTTGTGTTTTATTTAGTTTATGGAATGCACTTTGTGTCATTCTTTTTAAGCCTGATGAGGAAAGGCATTCTGTATATGAAATACATGTATTAGGAGGAAAATCAACTGCAAACTGGTATATTAATGGGTTGAGCCCAAGATTATGACTTTAGAAAACACGAAGCCGAATTGAACTGCACTGGTCTCTGTCACCTAGCATGGGCTACAGGGGAGATCATCATGTGGCTTTAATTAATTTTGAGTCTTTTCTTGAAACCAATTTACCCAACACAAAGCAGGTAGTGTTCTGAAAGGCAGTTTTGAGAGGACTGACTGTTACTGATAAACCACTGGATTTCTGGGCTGAGTTTTTCTGAATGCTTGACAAGTCTAATTAAATGGGTTCTGTTAAGTGCTTGTTTAAGAAGAGGCTTTCTATTATGTTAAACCTTTTCATTGACAACCAAGCATCATATCTTTCTAATAAACTGTTTTGAAATTCTCTGTTCACTTTTTTTTCTGGGAAAAGTAAGCAAGACAGAATAATCTCCTTTGTAATAGAAAACCATATCATCTAGATGAGATGAAATGACAATTTCATCTCATTTCAGCCTTTTATCGTCTTCTGTGTCCTAAATTTCATGTCACAGTTGAAAAAGACAATTGAAAGACAGCAGGATAGAAGCAAAAAACAGGAAAGATAAGGCAGAGAAAACACTAAAAGATGCCCCCAACTCTTGTTCCATTGTATAATCCAAGGCAATTTAAGTGCAGTTTCCCTCCTATGTCTGATTGTTTATATTCCAAGGGGTATAGCTTTTGAATTTTCTTTCAATAGCTTATACAGTACTAAACACTTAAATCAGACTCCAATCCAGCATGAGACAAATCTTACTTTTTTTAAAATAAAAACCTGCAAAGAAGCCAATGTAAGATCAAGAATTATTTTAACCATCATTCAGATTTGTGTTCAGGTCAGTGCTTATCCAACGGCCTGTTACGACACTGCATCTGTTTTTTCCCCTGTATTTGAGGATCTGATTTGCCAAACAACTGTGTTATTTCTATCTTGAAATAAATTAGTCTTTCTGTTCTGTGTCTTATAGCACTTCCCAAAACACAGCTGTACATTAATCCAACAATACAGATTGCTGGGTGGAACTAGGAAGGCGAGGGAAACAGTACAGTTAATGCCTAACAGCAACGGGTATTACAAGAACAATCTTCATCCACTGTTCAAAGATATGGGCTATGGTGTAAAATTACTAAACTGCCATTATCTGAAAAAAATGCTAGAGACTTCTACTTTTCTAGCATTTTGGTTTCAAACAACAGAAGGAGAATACTAGAAATGTAAAACATAGTGAATAGACACCAGTCATCCATTACCTAAACCTTTTCACTCTGCTTCAAATCACAAGAATATTTTTTCTACTTCTAGCTAGGCTGGAAAATTACAATGCAGTACACTTTTAAAATCAGTTATGCAGAAAATGCTTTGCCAGGAAAAGAATGTAACTTTTAAAAAACATATAATTAGAAACAACCTTGGATAAAGAAATCTACCTTGAGCATAACTATTGGGCAAAGCAGGAGGTCTAATAAAGGAGATAAGGAGAAAAGCAGCTGGGGGCATGGAAGGGGAACTAGGAAAGGAAGTAAAAATCTAGTCAACAATGACTTAAAGGCAGGGAGCACAATTTGTGTGGGGTCATGCTCCACCTTTTAGAGAAGTACAAGAGGGCATAGAAAAAATATGTCTGGCCATGACAAAGAAATGAAATCAAATACAAGACTGATGAGGACCACATGGGATTCAGAGGTTGTGTATCCCTGGCTTAAAAAGAAGTGGGTGGATAAATGAATGGAGATGGAGAAATGATTTTTGGAACAGTTTAACTGCATCATGATTTTTGGAGTTTTTTGGTGTTGCTTTGCTTTTGTCTTAGCCTCCTTAGGTGATTCTATAGAGGACATAGGGAATGGCCTTGAAGGATAGAAGGAAGAGCCATTTTCAAGAGAACAATCGCATAGGCAGATCTTGAGTCCATTCCAAGGTACTAATTTCAGAAAATGTCTGAGGCCCTTCCCTAATTAACACAAAGTGAGGGAAGGAGAACCACAACCAGACTAGCAAGACTCCCATAATTGTCCCCATAGCTGTTCCAACAAAGATACTTTTAGACATGTATAGCATTGGTTTCTTGGTCTGGTCTACTCTTATTAGCCCTTCAAACAGTGGTGGGTTGCTACCGGCTCGCAGATCGGGCGAACTGGTAGCAGCAGTAGCGGGAGGCTCTGCCCAGACGTCTCTGTGCATGCACAGAAGCTTCTGCACATGCACGGAAGCATCACACATGCATGCGCATCCACAACCGAAGCAATAGTGATGGGATTTGAAACCCACTACTGCCTTCAAAGTAGTCAGACAAGAAGTACAATCATGAGTAATAACACTACCTTTATTGTAAGATTACAGTAATAGAGTCTTGCAAGTCTGAAAATATTTCTCCCCTCCTTTACTTTTTACTTACAGAAAATTAGGGAGGATCTCATCTGAAATGTTTCCCATGCCCCTTCTGTTTCTGTAGACTCAGATACATTTTATATGGCAGTTATTAGTGTTTGGCTCTTCCTCCTGTTTTCCAAAATCATTCTCACATACTATTATAACTTTATAGGGCTAACAGAACCAAAGAAAACCATAGTTAATTGCTTAGAGCATTTGTCTCTCAGCCCAATCTACCACACAGGAATTTTATTGTGATGAAAAATTGGGAAGATAGCATTAAGTAGGCTCTTTAAATTCTTGGAGGAAAGGTGGTCTATAAATCTAGCAAAATTAAATAAAATACATAAATAATGTCATGCATCTAGCCATTCAGTTAAAGAGATATGAGCTTAGCCATTCAGTTACACTTGATCCCCAATCCTCAGGAATACATATGCCCTTCCCATCCACGTACCCCTCCCCTCAAATCTTCTCTATCAACTGCCATTGGTAATGAGAGGATAGACTCTTGACATCTTGTTTTCTGCCCTATGCTCAAAGGACTGAGTTGACATGCCAAGTTAGTAGAAAACTACTAGAGTATGATATGTGGTGGTCCCGTTACTATCCCTACTGCTCTAGTTTTCCTGCTTCAAGTTATTGTAGCAGACTGATTTCCTTCCAAGGTAAGATATAAGAAAGCTTCACAGATCGCTACCATCATTGAATGGATATCTGAATATAAATATAACCACCCAAGTTGCCTTATAATACACATGAACTTTAGTCCAACTGATTCAGTACAATGAAGACCAGTTGGTAATGGCTTTCCAGGATTTGAGGCAGAGATATTTTAAAACTCTTTTTGGGGATGGCAAGGATTGAACCCAGGACTTTTTGCATATTTGGTACAATGTGTTCTACTATATTACAATCTTCCCACAACAAGCAAATCATTAGCAACAACAAGCAAGAAATAAGAATAGCTTTTCTTCCCTCAAGGCTTGTTTTGAACATTTAAAAAGCAAGTTATGAAATGCAGGAGATTAAAACATGGTAGGCTACAAGCATACACTCATCAAATCTATCATTATATGTATAGTAAGTCTTCCGATGCTTGTGTAATTATCAAAATATAATTATAAATACAAACATACAGCACAGTATTGGTAAAAGAAAAGATAGAGATGAATGGGAGCTAACAAAGATACAATAGGGCTCATTTACCAATGGGGATAAATAAAATATGGATTAAAAAATTAACTGCTAACCCTCATTTTTGCAAACATTCTGCCTGAAGTCTGTGTTTGCTGCAGATTCTGATATGTTAATGCTGGTGAAAAAAAGACTGCATCAAAATGATAATTTTAACAGTAAGTGATGAAGTGCAGGCAATCTCACACAGTTTGGATTTTAATTCCCCCTCCACGGTACCCTTAGACTTAGCATACTCTGGCTGTGCTTGTAAAAAACAAAACAGCTTAAATTCTGAAGAATACTATTTTTTTTTTATTTGCAAAGAAATGTAGCGGTGAATGCTATCTGAGTGTTCCTTTGTGACTTCTTTGATAAGTGGGAGAAATTTCAGTGACCAGGAGCTCATTAGGAAGAAGAAAACAAAATGCAACCACTACTATCCCACAAAAATATCCTCATTCTAACAACCCAGAGCCGAAGTTTGTAAAATTGCTTTATCTGGGAAGGAGAAGCCAAGCATCGAATTCAAATGTAATGATAGGTATGTTTCTGTTGGTTTTAAATAATCTGATGAATTTTTGTTTACTGATTCCTAAGAGTAGAGGACCAAAATTGGAGTCAATAAGCAACATGTCAATTTGTGAATAGCAAACCAGGATTCTCCAGAAAGTAAATGTGCCCTATGATTAAGGTCAAGCGCCAGGGAAATCAGGAGAATCAAGGCATTCAAATGAATATAAAGATTTTTTGCAAGCTTAAGCTCTCTACAAGAATATGAGCTACCAACAGTCAAGGGAAATTAGCTGGAGATAAGAAAGGCATTCAAGGTTGGCTGCACTTAGATCTCTTGTGGGCATGTAGGGACTCATGACTGATGAAGCATTTGACCCCTCCCTTGGACTCAGCCTGGTCATCTCCTACATCTATGGATACAATTTTTGTCCTGAGTATTAATCATAAGTACCTTACATGTAGATTTGGCTTTAGACACAAAGTAGGCATTGACCTAGGGCACCAACAAAATGTATGGGGTTCCAACACTGTCCCTGAATCTTCTAAAAATGCAAATCTTCCGATCGGTGGAAAGTGGTGTGACCTAGGGTGTCATCTATCTTGAACCAGTACTGCTTATATGCATTTAAATTACTGTCTCTTTTAATTGTATGTGACGTAAACCAAGCACAGGAAAGCTAGAATTTAGGTCTTCCACCCACAATACTGAATTTGCTGCATACTCATTTGTTCAAGTTGTATAAAAAATTGGAAGATATGGAGCTTATGAATTATAGAGTAGTGTTCTTTTATCCCAAACACACACACCACACAGAGACAACTTTCTAGCAGCCTTTTCTATTTCAGAGTTGAATTCTGAAAAGTTGGGACATTTTATATATGAAATATACAAGTTGAAAACAAGCGTGTTTCTATGTTCTAATCAAAGAGACACAGGTTGGGGAGATGAATAGCAGCTTCTATCTGTCTAACAAGCATTTGAAATCATTTATAGTATTGCTAAATATAACAAGTGAATTAAATAAATTGTCCAAGAGAATACTAGAAAATACTGTCTCTCAACCTTTTCCTCACAAATGGCCTTTTAGGCTCTAACCATTATGGAAACTGGATGATATTTCTGTTTAATTGCCACCAATTATGGGAGCAAGACAGGCCCTTGTGTGTGTTATCTGTGTTACAGAGTGGGTGGAGGCATTATTTCATTTCCTTTCTACTGTATAAAACAAGCACCCTTTATGGCATAAGAACCAAATAGAGATTTCCATCTCTCCCCCACAGTTTTTCTGCTTTTTGCTTTAAGTTGCTCTCAGCCCTCACTTTTCATTTCCTTCTTGCTGGTACAAACAAGCTACATCACGAAGTCAGCTTTTCAATACACGCTATCATCCCAACAAACATGTGTAGCCACTCTGTCCCTTTTGAGAGCTCTTATGCTGCCCAACTATAACAGTTCCCTTATTGATGTTCTTGGTTAATCCAAGACTCTTCCCCATCTTCTTCTACAACTGCACTAAGCCTTTGAAGCATTTCACATGAAATACAGAAACCCAGCAGTAGGGGACTTACAATAAATGTGGATAAGTATGCAGTTGTTATGGAGAACCATCAGGCCTTTGAATTTTTCAACACTTTCATCTCTTCTCCTTTTTCACCCTCTTTCAGGTCAGTTGGATCAGTTTATGTTAACAAACCATGAAGCTTATCAAATAAATGCAGCTGGAGCAGGTGTTTGAACCTGGCTGTCTCGGTAGACTAGCCCTAACAAAGTTGACATTGTGGCTAATGCCAAGGTAGTGCAGTAATTACTCCTTTCTGGGTATGATGCCCCCAAGAGATTTCTGGGAACGAGTTAGAAAAAGTAATGTTGCCAAGAGTAAGATTTTTTAAAAAGGAGGAAAGGGAAAGAGAAAAAGAACAAGCGCAGTGGTTTTCTCTGTGCCAGAGTGTGAAGACAAGCGTTTCCACTACTGTATCCAGAACAGTGCCCAATTTCTCTTGAACTCGTCTCATGTTACAGAAGAAGAGGATTATGAGAAGAGAGGGGTTGGGAAGCATATTTGTGTTTGGATGTTCACATCTGGAGGGGCAGCTTATTTTGGCTCGGGCCAACTTGTGGGAAGGCAGTTGTTTACTTAAGACAGGAATAAGTGCCAGAAAAAGGGGGGGGGCAATGAGACAGAGAAAAGAGAGTAGGATGGAGAGGCTGTGGATGCAAAAGTCAAGAAATTCAAATTATATAACTTGGCACAATGTGTTTATCACGTAATGACTATATAGTGTTATTTTTAAAGCATTCATTGGTACAGTGCAACCATTTTAATTAAGATATTAGGTCTTATGGAAGATATGTAGCTTTTGCTTCCTATGTATTACTAGTAACATATATTAAAAAGGCAATTAATAGTCAGCGCTCTCATTTGGAAGCACACTTGTGAGAGAAGAGTGTAGCAGACCCTGGAAGCTCTGAAGTCCCAGGAGTGCTGTGGATCTTAGCAGGTGCTGAATTCTATTGATCTGAGATCTTGGCCTTGTCTGTAGTTGATCATTGAACATGAACACAAGACAACTCATAGTGGCTCTGCTAAATGGGAAAATAATTTCCTAATTCTTTATTATTGTGAAACACTTTGAGCATTTTGGAAAGATATTATATGATGTTATACATGTGATGGCATCCTTCTGCTCTTTCTTGTTCATACCTTTGAAGCTTTTATTTATCTTTCTGGAGGATATTTCAAATGCCAAAGGAAGCCTGTTTTCAGCCTAGTTCATTACGCACCTTTCCACACTGTTTATTCCTTTTGGGGAATCAACTAAATAAAGTAGCATGACCATTTAACAATTGTCATGACACTATTATTCCAGAATTCTCATAGACCTGTCATTCTTCTGTGATTCCCCTTAACTGCGGAGGTCCCAGACCTGTATTTGCGAGAGACAAGAATATATTTTGGTGGTAATTGTGAGCATTAAATTAAACCATTATATTAGAAATATGAGAATGAGATATAACTAATGCAGATATAGGCCTGCTGGATAATTAGACAATAGGTCCATCTACTGGTCCAGTATCCTCTTCTCTACAATGGTCTAGTCTGAGACCTACAGGTGGGACTTGAGAATTATGGCTTATCTCTGAGGTCCTGGCAGCTGCCACTGAGAGGAAACGGGTAGCCTTTGTGAACAGATATGACTGATATTCTTTTTGTCCATTAAGTTGTCTACGTAACTTTAAAAATGCTTAGATTGGTGGTTGACAATTCATTCTATAGAAATGAGTTCCATGGTTTTAAAAGTGGCAATGGGAAAAAGTGTTCCATCCAGTGCTGGATTTCTACCGGTTTGCCCCAGCTCGGGCAAACCGGTAGTGGCGGCAGTGGGAGGCTCTGCCCACACTTATGGATGTCATCACGGACGCTCTGCACAGAAGCACCGCACCCAAAAGAAGCAAGTGCGCATGCACGCTCAGAGTTCCAAACCAGTAGCAAAAGTAAGTGACACCCACTACTGGTTCCATCTATATTCCTACTTCTATCAGTCAGATAGATAATTATGACATAGGAGTATAATTTAGAATTCTAATGTTATGACAGGAATTCCTTTCTAATGTAAAAACAGCCTAATGAACATTGTAGCCTTTCTTCACAGCAGAGGCATTCAGGCCTGTCAGTCAATTTGGCTGCTCTTCTTTTCATGTTTTCCAATTCTAATGTTGATACTGCATCAACAAAACTACTTTTGCATAAAAAGAAAACCTCAAGATAGCCACATTATTAGCATTGGATTGCAATAATTATCTTTACAAGAATATCATTACAATATCTGGTATATGTACTTTTTATTAAAATATGTTAATGTGTGTTGCTTGCTCTATATAGTAAAAAGTTCAAATGTTACACATAATTATATAAATTATTTCTTTGTAACTCTCCATTAGTATGTTGTCTCTATTAATTCTGTTAAATAACCGTCTTATTAACAATACCTATATTAAGAGAACAATTGCTTTTCTATTATTTCTGAACAGCTGGTTTTGCAGAACATGTCCTGGAATGTACTGTGAACAGCTGGTAAAGTCTTCATTTCATTCCAGGTGGTACCCATGATTAAGACTCTTCTTCTGAGCTGTGTCGTGGGAAAGTCTGTCCAGTACAGTACCAGATTACACAATTTCAGATTCCCTCCAAAATTTAGAAGTTGCAAAAGACATGCTTCTTTACACGTTGCGCAGTTGCTCCCACTCACAATATATTAACTTGGAGTAAGATTCTTTTTTTTTTATTAACAAGTTTTATAAGAAGTACAAACATTTTATTCCCCCCACCCTTCCCTC
>JANHZT010005664.1:363061-377580 GCA_032468215.1 Stegonotus admiraltiensis | reverse complement strand
GGCTTGTGGACTTCAACACCCAAAATTCCTCATCCAGCTTTGCTTTGCTTTGCTGGCTGAGGAATTTTGGGAGTTGAAGTCCACAAGTCTTAAAGCTGCAAAGTTTGGAGAGCCCTGCCTTAACCACTAGACCAGAGGTGTCAAACTGGCAGCCTGCGGGCTGGATGAGTCACACACAGGCCACGCCCACTCCAGATCTGTGAAAAAACGTTGCAATACGTCACGTGACAACAACATGACGCGGTGAGTTTGACACCTGTGCACTAGACCTTTTTATTCACACACTCTGATCACAACAAGGAGTTCAGACACATTCACAAAACTGGTTACATTAGATGATATCAAGACAATTGAAAATCCTTTGATTTTTTTTTTTAACAAATCCAACCCCATATTGATATCTCTCATTCAATATCCGCATATGTCTAAAAAGGTGCAGGAGTTTTGCAAAGTCCCTGCTGCATATCACAAAATTGTCTTTTATGCATTCTATGAAGCAGCCAACAGATTTACCTAAGTGTTTGCCATCGACAAGCACAATTGCCTTAAGAGTGCTCTTTCTTCCCTCCGGCAAATAAAAATAAGAGTATACGTAATAATACTCACAAACCTGTGCTTGGTTTGGCATTTTCATCTTCAAGAGCAATTAAGGTTTTGCTTCAAAAATGGAAAACTGCATTTATCTATAGCAAACCACCACTTGTAATAATAAAACTTATACCACCACAGAACACATCAAAATGGGAAAGTCTACCTGAATAGGATCACTGTAGTTTTCAATATCCCCACTGGGAGTTTACATATTGGATCGTTAAAATCAAATCTCGAATATGGGACAGAAGGAAAATCATGGTGTTCTGCATTGAAATAGCTATTACAGATTCCACGGTTGCCAGACCCAGCTGCGGAGTTGAGCATATGGTTGAATACAGCATCCACGTAAATATGTACCTATTGAAGATACAAGCGAAATATACATAATTGATCATAGACTTGTCTTTTTTCTTCTTTTAACACAAGGTCTTTCCTTATACACAAAGCATTCACAGTCTCAACTGAAATGCTTGCATTTGAAAATGACCGAGCCTTAATAAGGAAAAACTTGTTCAAAATATAAAAACAGCTACATATTACCTAGAACACAATCCTCTTCTCTATTTTCTGTTCTTCCTGTTGCATGCTTCCATCTAAGACAATCTTCAGCCATTGATAATCAGCTATCAGCACACTAATAGTTACATACCCAGGAAAGCAGATGCACATAATCTGGTGTTGCTAACATGAGCTTTCTGCTAAAGCTAGGAACATGAACTTTGCCGAAGGCGAGAGACAAATCTAGGTCTTTTCATCTTCATATTCACAGAAATGGGAGAAAATTAGTATTGGCCTTTGTAAATTTCACCCATCATGTTTAAATATAATCCGATGCTTGCAACACCTCTCAATAACACATTCATTCAATCTGTAATATCCATCTTCACATTTTGTCTAAATGGTTGACTGAAGAATCTTAACCTTCTTAACCTTATTTATTTTTCTTGGTCATCCCAGGTTGTTGTATTAAAAAAAAATCCCCCAAAAAATCAGAATCTTGAACATTCTTTGGGGGCATCTGAACTACTTTTAATAACATATTAAAGGATTTTTTTCCCCATTTGGTTTTGTTTCTGTATAAGGAACATGTAGGTGGTTCATGCTTTGGTCTACACATTTTTCTATAGAACTATTTACAATTAGCACTTGCCAGATTCAGAGGAATGTTTTTAATGCAATTCCCCACATTTTGCAAACTCTGTCCCACTTCAAATGTTATCATATTGGTACAGAAGATACTTTTCCCAATTTCAATCAATGCCACTCTAAAAATCCATATATAAATGAAACAAATAAGGAGGCGTAAGACTGTCCCATTCTTTCAGTAGGAAACATAATTTCTTATGCTGATGGAATTCCTCTATTTTACTAGAGCAGCAGATTATAAAACTACAAATATGCAGCTGCTATCCCACTATGGGCCCATCCATCCAACTTCTTTTCCTCACCTTCAACACATCCTAATTAACAGTTGCTGAAGTCATATTCTGACATCAAAGCCTCCATCTTGTTGTCAGCCTATAGCTAAGGTATTCCAACAGAAAAGTGGTGTTTGCCCACAAATCACAGCAAAAGACTTGCACATATATTCTTGATCCCCCTAGAAAGAGCCTTCAAAGGTCAGTAACGTGCTGGATTTTAACTGGTTTGTTGCAGAACCATCCACTCTATGGCCATTTCTGTTGTGGCTGGCATAGGGGCTAGAGTACTCTCTTCCATAACTTTCAGCTTTTCTTTTTTCTGGTTTGGTCAAGGGACCATTAATGTAATGGAAAACCAGAGGTAGTCTTCCACTAGATTTCCCATTGTGGGAGAAGTGACCGACAGTTTTGTTCCTAATCTCTGGTTTTATTAAATAAAATGTTGCATGGGTTTCACATTTCAGAAGGGGGAATATGTATTATTTTAAAAAAAATAATGTTGACACGTTCACTTCAATTGCTCACTGAACAGAGAAGTGATCTCCACAGCTGCCTTTCCTCCTACGGCCTTTGCCAGCAAAAGCTTAACAAAGTAACTTAACAGGCACTGCACGACTGCAGTCACTATTCCAATTAGGATCCCAATGCCTTACCCACCACATTCTTCTCTATCTGCCAGCTTCTCTCTTCCCCATGGCTAGGGCAGCATTTTTAGAACATTATTTCCCTTTATCTCAAGGATTGAAAGAAAGCACATCCACGAGGCTGGGGAATGAGCCCAATGCCAATGCATGACTCAAATCTTCAATTCTTTCAGGACAATATGCAGAATGACACGATTGTTTTCACTCAACAGAATACAGAGTTGTGCCAATACCAATCTAGAGCAATTTAGCAGTGATTTTTGGTGTTACATTACATTAATATATGTCAAAATGACATTTGGAAAAAACTGATGCTTGACATAAAAATATTAATCCAGCAAAGTCTGAGAACATTCTTATGTAAGATCGAATGCTAATAAAATGAGGATTGAAAACACACATACAAACAGTGCAACTGATGAAGACATTTTAGTGACAAGCAACCTTGGAAATTGACTCAGCTGACAGGTCCTTTTTAGACTACGTCCTCCTACAACTTTCAGACTGATCCAGACTATAGGAAATTGTTTCTTTAATTATTAAAAAAAATGTTATAGCAAAAATTATTCTATTATTTTAATTTTTTTCCCCAAGGAAATTTGAGGAACTAGAATGTTTTATTATATAGAACCAATTCTATCTAATAAGAACTTCTGATCTAGAAAATTGGACAAATATAGGACACCATTAAAAAAAAAATACCGATTTCCACTTATGATTGCCTTTGACCTCACATCTCCTGTTCCCCTCAACTAAGCCCTAAAATAGTGAAGGCCACTTACTCCAACATTGTTGCATCTAGTCACCATATCTCTGAACTCACTTTCATTTCCAGAGCGTGAACATAACTTGTAACTAACTGGCTGGTATCTCTCCCACCATGGTCTCCAGGGATTCATAATTACAAGGTTTTCATTTGGAGGAGAAACCTAGATATTCAGAAAGAGAATGAGCAGGTAAGAGAACAAATATTGTAGATCTTTAGTATTCAATTTTATTAATCTTATCTGTTCCAACCAATTCTTCTTTAACTAATTAAAGAAGAACATCAGGACAAATATGAAAGTAAGAAAAACAACCATCAATTAAAGGCAGACAAAGCATTTCAAGTTTGAACTGCTTCGAGCTTCAAATTGGCTGGTTCAGTTTCACTGAAACTGTTTTAATCTGAAAGAAGACCCTTTGAGCTTCATGTAGTGTCTAATATGAAGCCAACTGTTTCAGGATAAATTACTTCTATAAAAGTTAAAAATGGGATTGTAATACCTGTTTTGAATTCAACGTTGAGAGATTTAATTTTGAAAAGGTTTAAATTTGAAATCTTGTGCACTCCTCACTAAACAATTTTATAATAATATTAAGGATTATCATTGACATTATGAATCTGGACCCAGAAGAGAGACAAAAGCAAATTATTCTCTTGCCTTCTTCCCAGGAGCAATCCCCAACTTTTTTGAGGAAAAGATTCACATGACTCCACAAAACAGTTTGCATAAGTGCAGAGGATGATACACATAGGCAATTACACCGGTTTGTTTCCTGCATCTCTCACTCATATAAAATGCCAGTAAGGATCACTGGCGAGTTAGATTGCTTTAACCAACCCAGTGATCAGGATTCCTGTTTCGAAGGAAGCACAAGATTGTGTTGCATGAGGATGCAATGCAAGTTGGGGAGGGGGTGTGAGTGTAAGGGGTTACATGAGAGCTGTGGTGTGAGTTTGGGAAGGTGCAT
The DNA here is from genome assembly GCA_032468215.1 of Stegonotus admiraltiensis. Classification (NCBI taxonomy): domain Eukaryota; kingdom Metazoa; phylum Chordata; class Lepidosauria; order Squamata; family Colubridae; genus Stegonotus; species Stegonotus admiraltiensis. The sequence continues at coordinate 373,187 of JANHZT010005664.1, read as the reverse complement.
GAGGGTGCAGTATGGGTTGGGTTTGAAAAAAGTCAGGGAGGCTGTGATGTGAATCTGGGAAGGTGAATGGTTCAGGTTCGGGACAATATGTAGCACAGGTGACGGAGAGTATGAGAGGGTGTGCAGTCCAAGTCAGTGAGGATGTTGGGGTGTGTAAGTAGTTGGTGCAAATGCAGAGAGGTACACGGGTAAGAGAGATATACCTTCAGTGGTGAGATTCGGCCGGTTCTCTCCAGATCATGTGAACCGGTAGCGGCGACTGCGGGAGGCTCTGCCCACCTGCCAGAAGTAATGTGCAACTACTGCACACACTCTGATATTTGCGAACCATAGGGAAGGTAAGTGAATCCCACCTCTGCATACTTTGGTGACATAACCTTCCCTACCTGCTTCCTCACTGACTTTCTGGGGAGCCAGTAGAGAAGTTTGCAAATGGCAAGCACATGATTGCAGGGTGCTGCAACAAGTCATTAGTATGACCTGGTTGCCAAGCAAAATGGATTCCATTCAGATGACCAAGAAGTTATTAGGATGGCCAGAGTTCTGAGGACTGGTCATAATCACAATTCTTTCAAATGAATTGTGATTATGACCAGTGGCAGCATTGTAACTTAGAACTGTTGCTGAACAAATGTCTGTAGATTGAAGACTCCTATGTATGCTGAGCTCTTCACAACTAGCTCTCTCTATGTCAGAGGCATATTTGCTTGTTCCACTACTGCATTCAGGAAGCACTGGAGCTATTGTATTCAGCAAGATACTTGTGGCTTATCTGTTCAGAGTGGCCCAACCTCTCTAATTAGATGCTGTCAGATATTCTGGGATTGCATCTTACAAAATTTCAAGGCAGAAGGATATATGGAAGCACAGATTTTATCAGTGGTTATTTAGCCACGACTAAAGAGAGAAACATACTCACCTGAACACCTGCAAATCCATGTTGAGATAAGTACGTTTCACATTCAAGAGCAATGTCAATCCAGCGCCATTCAAAAAGATGAACAATAGAGTTCCTTACAGGTTTGGGACTGGACTTGTACTGGGTCCAGTAAAGTCCAAAAGCTACCAAGAGAAACAACAGCACAATATTCCTCATGTTCGTTTTGGCACATAGTGTTATGTTCCTCAGTTGTCTTTTGCTTTCCTGTTGGAGAACATAGCACCTTTACCAATTATACACTTTAAATTCTGGCTTATTGTCAACACTATGTTTAAAGCCATATATTCTTCTTCATCATGATCATGATCATCATCATGATCATCATCATCATCATCATCACCACACAAGTATTAACAAGGCAGAAGACACTTTTGTTTGTTCACCAGGCTCAATAACCAAAGTTCAGAGAAATGTAAATTTCTGTTTACATACTAGTCCCAACTACAGGCAGGCATAAACATATTTTATCAGATTCATTGACATAGACATAGTCAACGTTAATTTAAAGAGAGAGTTCTCTTTAGGCATCCGTTGTTAGAAGTACTGTACTCCTGTTGACCAGGAAAGAGAAGATAGTCAGATTTCTAACATTAATTCAAATTCTGATTGATGCAGAGTATTGGTGTAATTCTTCTATCACATACACCTGTGGAGTCATAGTCAATGTGATCCCAGCTACATGTTTTAACAAAGTCTAAGGAAGGCAATTGAAAACAAGGGTTCATGAATATCAACTAGCAGTTAAAAGGCACGGCCAAAAATCCCTGATCTTGAGCCACATTGATAATAAACAACACCAATTCAATTGGGAAAGAGAAAAATCATTGGCCATGCCAATACCTGCCACATACATGAATTTATTGAAGCTTGGTATTCTATCATAGGATCAATTAAGAAGCATATTGATCTAGATCCAGCACATGAATACATAAGAAACCAGACCATTCGAATGACCAATCAACAAGAGAACCAATCAGCTGCTCAAAATTTAAATATAGCTCCAAACGAACAACCAATCACACGACCAATTGACCACACTGGCACACAAGACATTTTATAAGCCAAGGAGAATATTCTGCTGATGATGTTACCTAGTCTGGTAACGAAACGTTCAGAAACTGAATTGAAACAATCATGCTTCCCAAGGGCCTAAGTAAAAAGACAGATCTTTAGGGCTCTTCAAAGAAACAATAGGATGAGGGCCATTGCATCTTGGTACAGTAATAAGTCTAAGAGGGAGAATTTTAAAACAGGTACAATGGGAAGGCATAATCTTCCCAGCATGGTTGACATTAAATGGCTATAATTTTCATCATTCCCAGCTAATATGATATATTTGTTGAGGAAACTGAGGGAAACTGTAGGCTACAGAGACCTAATGGCCATTTTTTATAGACGGAGATTTGAATGGTCAACTTTGGAAATACTGACGGGATGGGAGTTGTATGTATGTATATATTTATATCCTGCTTTTATGGTTTTTATAAATAACTCAAGGCAGAAAAACACATATTTGTTCCTCCTCCTATTTTCCCCACCTTTGCAAGCTGCCAAATTAGCAATATTTGAAATCCAAAGCAGCCATTCACACAAACCTAAAGCTCCATTTCATTCATGTTTATTTGAAAATTTGAATGGATAATGAATAATACAATCAACCTTCTAAATCTGGTCTACAGCAACTCTAAGCGGAGGACATCAGACCCATTTAAACAGCTTATTTAATTTAATACGTTCTACTGTGATTTTAAAAAAATCTATCTATGATATTCAACAGCCTTGAAAAAAACCCATCTTTAGTACAGAACATTTAAATCAGGGGTATCAAACTCACACTGTCACGGTGGCATCACATGATGTATCGGGACATTTTTCCCCTTCGCTAAACCGGGTGTGGGCGTGATGCTGGGAGTTTGACAGCCCTGATTTAAATACATAGCTAACAGATAGCCATTAGAACTGCAAGCATTGTAGACAAGAAAACAAGTGTGATTCTGAAACAAGTAACAACATTTAGAATCCTTCCTAATTTATTAAAAGAGCAAAAGATGTCACTTGCCTCTGCTATGTGGAAGAGAATGTAATGAAATGATGAAGTGCAACTTCTGATAAGGATACCGTGTTAATGGTTGGAAAAGTCAGAGAAGAATTTAGAGAAGGAGCCAAGGGAGGTGGTTGTTTTTTCTTGGGTTTTTTTTTTTGGTAGTTGCTCCCAGAAAACTGGAAGAGCTGACACTGAAAATTACACTGCAACAGGTGCTGAAGGAAGGTCCTGGAACAAAGTTGATGCTACATCTTTTTATTGCTGCAGATTGCAATTCAAGCTGGCTGCAGGAACCATTAAGAGGATGGACTAATGGAGTGAGGGAACTGCCAAGATTGTAATTATCTCCAGAGTGGATGGAAAGAAAGAGTTTAGAAGAGAAAGATGCTAGAAGTGGAAATGGGTGAAAGAAAGAAAAGGGATACTTGCATAGCAGAGCAGAGCAAAAACAAGAGGGGTCAGATCCATTTGGACAGGCAGATAGCAGCCATTACATTTGTTCGTGATTGATGTAATTCAAGAATAGGAGTAGCAACTACTCTCTTTCTATGTTGCTCTCTGCTGTGATAACAGAAGAGAATATTTGTAGCTCAGGGTTAAACTGTGGAGTCCTTGGTGCTCTCTGAACTTGACTGCTTGCTTGCAGACATTTCATTACCAACTTGGTAACATCATTATATTGAACCTCATGTGAACATTATTCATATTGTCTCTGCTGATGATATGAAGCCTAGCTGAACATTTTCAAGCTAAGAAAAGTAGTAGAGTACTTCCAATCACATCCCCACCCCCCAAAAAAAGCTTCTCAATATTCCTTTATCTTATATTTCAACAGGGCATGCACAAAAGATTGTTCTTTTCTTTTTGGTATATATTTCATTGCTGATGGGCTTTTTCTGAAAAGCAAATAGCTGGGATTACTCAGGAAGCTTTGCAAAAAATGTGAATAACCCAACTAGAAACTGCATTTACTTTTCTACCATTCCAAAAAAAAAAGAAAGAACCATCCAGCTTTCCAGAGACCTCATTTCAGCTAAATGAGGAACACAATCTTCACAGAACTGTGTACTCAAACTCACTAAGCAACACCTCTGCAAAGTTCCATAAGATGGATAACTTACACTCTTGAGGAACTCTACAAAACTCTTGGAAGTTGGAACTTGCCAACTCCAAGAAATGTAAAAACTATGTAATGATCTTATTATATCTGAGAGGCCTCCCATGATAAACGTATCTATGGGCAAATTATTCAACAAGGTTTCCCCATGGCAACTCATTAAATTTAATTATGCACCTAAGAAGCCTAGCTCAAGCTGTGGTGTCAACAGAAGGTCCCCAAGAGAACACAACCTTTAGTTCTTCTCCCTTGGCAGTTTTATTAACCTCGATATACAGTAGTGATTGACTCTACTATTCTCTATTCTTGGATGATCTTTTCAAGATTCTAGAATCCTGTTTCCCCTGAGTTCTAAAAACAAGTCCTTTGCTCTTCTAATCAATGCCCAACCAGAACCATGCTATCTGCTTGAGCATGTTCCTGGAATTTGAATTTGTAAATTCTCTCTTAAGCAACACCCTCAATTGTAGATATCAAGGATGTAAGTAATCCTTTTTACAGGAAAGGCCACACTCTGTAAGAGGACAATGCTAAAAGGAGGCTCAGAGGAGGGAGGGGGGAGGCATTGTATAAATTAATTTTAGTTAAAATGAATGACCACTCAGTTGTTTCTAAGAGGTCCCAGTGGAAAGCATGAAATTCAGCTTAAGCAACAAGAGAGGCACTCTAGATAGAAAAAAAAAAGAATGATATTTGAAAGGAAAATGAATCATTAACTCACAGAATGCAAAGGTTGGGAGGGAATTCCTGACTTGCAAGATTATGCTAATGTAACCTTGCAATAAAGATAGAGCTAGTATTTCATTGTTGTCTGGACTTTCTCAATAGGCTAACAGTAAGTCAAAAATAATCTGGACTGCATCTTTGTATCAAAGCTAATTCACTGTTTAGTAGACCCAATTTGCTGCTTTTCTATTGTAGGTCTGAGAAGCTGCTTGGTCTGGTGCCTGGTGGAGGGTACTTCTATGTTTATACTTTTTTTTAGGGATTGTTATGAGCCTCTTAGAATCATTATATGATATGAGTCATATAGGTCCTGCAAATAAATAAATAAATAACCTCCAGTTGGGCCCTGCTGCAAGATTTATGAGAATGTAAATTGGGACAGCAATGATCAACATTGGCTCCTTGAGTTTCCAGAACTAGAGTATGGGCCAGAGTGTGAAAAGTTATATACTCTGGGTAAGGACTTGGGATGGGTTAGACTTGGCTTGTTTATGAACTGGAATGTATGTGGATAGGTAGATCGACTAAGAAATGGTGAACCTCGCCAGTCTATGAACCTCGCTTAGAATTTAAGGATTGCTGACTTGGTAAAACCAGATTCTCTATAACTTAATCAACATCTATTCACCAAGAAGGTGGACTGGGGAGGTTGGAGCCTGAAATGGAATTTGCCAGTTCAAGTGTAATACACACGAAACCCAAGCTTTATTCCTGTAGTTGTTACTCTCCCTTTATTCTAAAGTTATTTCTTTTGGAATAATTGTTTAAGCAGAAAAGACTGAAGCTTTGAGAAGCAGAATGTATCATTTGTATAAAAGGGAACAGGCCTCATCCTTGGGATTTTAGAGAAATAGTCATACTCAACTTACGACCACAACTGGGTCTAAAATTTCCATTGCTAAACCTGGCAGTTGTTGCACCTAATTTTACAATCTTTTTTTGCTATAGAATCACTTTTTTGCTTTTGAATCACTACAGTTGCTCCATGAACCATGCAGCCATTAAGCATACCCAGATTCTCCTATTGTCTTTTCTTGTTGAAAGCCAACTGGGAAGGTTGCAAATAGTGATCACATGACCCCAAGTGGCTGCAACATTCATAAATATATGCCAGTTGCTGAGCGCCCAAATTTTAATCATGTGACCATGAGAATGCTGTGATGGTTGCTGAGTGCAAGGGCTACTTGCAAGTCACTTTTTTCAGTGCAATTGTTAACTCTGAATGATTGCTAAACAAACAGTTGTAAGTTGAGAACTGCCTGTGTAACTTCAAATTACATTCTTGCTTGGGCAAGTCATGGAGAGAAACCTGAACATGCATTACATCACCTATCCCCATAACTTCACAGCCTGATTGGAAGAAAACCTTTCTATGTTATGTAGCACAGAACCTAATACAGGTAGTCCTTGACTTACAACACTTTGTTTAGTGACCAAAGTTGCAACAGCACTGAAAAATGTGAACTTACGACCATTTTTCAGTTATGACCTTTGCAGTATTCCCATGATCATGTGATCAAAATTCAGATGCTTGGCAAATGGTTCAAATTTATGACCATTTCTGTATCCCAAGGTTGTGTGATCACATGTTGCTACCTTCTGACAGGCAAAGTCAATGGGGAATTCAGATTCACTTAACAACTGGTTAACTAACTTATCAACTTCAGTGATTCACTTAACAATTGAGGCAAGAAAGGTCTAAAATGAGGCAAAATTCACTTAAAAAATGTCTCACTTAACTTCCTGTAATCCTTTTTACAGGAAGGGCCACATTCTGTAAGAAGGTAATGCTAAATGTCTAACAAATGTCTCACTTAACAACAGATACTTTGTGCTCAATTATGGTCGTTAAGTCGAGGACTATCTGTACTAATCATCAGCAAATGTTCTTCAACCCTTCAAACTCCAGAACCACCAAAGCTTACTATACACATTTTAATTTTTTTAAAAAACGTCAAAAACATCCCAAAGGAAGCGGCTTATAATTTTTCACCAAATTTTGCGAAGTCCTTAAGGAGCCCAAGAGCACTGAACCTCAAGTGTTCATTGTAGGCATCTAAGTTGTACACGTCTGTTTAAAAGTTGAAACAAGCTGTTTGTACACATGAAGTCTTTCCATAAACTGAGGCTCATCCATTAATCTTCAGGTTTTATAGAAGACAGAAGATTTTAAATATTGCCTTGAGAATGGCAGATAGGCCTTAGAAGCCATGTCTTAAGCAACAGCAAATCTGAAGGAATGGAAGGAGAGTATGAAGTTCTAAAACATATGAAACCAGCAAGCAAGAAGTCGAAATATCTCATATTAGGAAGAAAAATTCCACCTAATTCCACATTCCACATAATTCCACTTCCTTTAAAAAAAAAAAATTCATATAGTTTTGGCTTAGAGGAATTTACAGAGGAATTTGCTTTTGCAAATGGTTATTTCAGCCACAGACACTTGCAAAAATTGTTTTCTGTACTTCTTTACCTCATAGTTGTATGGTGCACTGAACAGTCTCCTGCTGGTACTTTAAAAGAAATCCATACTACTATTGCTTCAGGAAAAAAAAAACCCAGAAGAGCAAAGGAGTTTGATTGGCAAAGTTGAACTGATCTTTTCCTTAAGAATATGTTACACTACACTACTCTAGTTTATATTGTCCAAGTTGTCAGATAGCTACCATCTGCTATCCCTGTATTTTATGTTCGTAACTGGAAGCAGACATACTTGGAAGGAATAAATGTGACACAGAACCATTTTCAGTGAGGAAATCAAGTTTTGGAACTGCAGTAAATCCAGTCAAACAGTGGCAGAACAGAAGTCTACAAACTGCTCAAATGAGCTCTGTCCTCTGTAAATCTGAATCAACTCAGTTCAGAACTGTTTTCCCTACAAGATTAAATTGTTTTTTATACTTTCTCATCGGATGTTGAAAGCTACTTGTTGAATTAAGCAAAGAAGGAACATTTTGGGGGACTAGTAAACATCTCCGGGCATTTACGTATCACATCAAGGCAGCCTTTGCAATTAAGTCCAAGAACATTACTGCTTCACAGATAGAAGTCTTTTCTATCCTTGTGTCTTGGTCCTCAGGTAGTTATACTGTGAGGATTCCCAGGACTCCATTCTGTCCCCAATAGAGGTAATCCTCAACTTACAACTCTAATGGAGCTCAGGGGTTTTTTTTGCCATATAACATGATGGTCCTCAGTTGAGGCACCCATATGACTAACTCAATTTTCTGATATTTCTTGCAGAGGTTCTTAATGAATGTATCAGTTGTAACAAGAATGCTGCAGTTGTTAAGCAAACTCATTGTCCGCAATGGCTATTTTTTTTTGCTAGAAACCAGAGAAAAATGCTAATTTCCAGCAAAAAAAAAATCATAAACCAGTCACGCGATAGGACATTGCAAATGACCATAAATGTGGGCCAGGTGCCAAGCACTCAAAATGCACTTAAGTGACCAGTGGGGGATAGCAAGTCATCAGAACTTGGAAGTTGGGTTGCAAGTACTTTTGGGGGGACCGTTTTAAGTAACTGGTTGTAAGTCAAGGACTACCTGTACAACTTAATATGTTATGAAGCTATTCAGAGTGGCCACCAAGAGTGGGATAAACTGACTATCAGTATGCTTGATAGTACCTTACTCCTCTAAATAAATGAGAATCAGCAAAGGCTGTGTGGGTTCTGGACTAGTGTTTTGTAAGTATTAACTAAATCTTGACAAGGCAGATTAAGGATAAGTAGTCCCCTCATCCAGAAATTAAGATGGTTATTTATGGGTAATCCTAACCACAATTGAAACCAACAATTTCCAATTTTACTGCTAGCTTCTCTATTGACTCTGCTCATTGAAAGCTGGCACTGAAGAATGGAATTGGCAATTATGTGGCTGTGGGGCAGTGGTAAATCATAAAATTACTTTTTCAGGCCCATCATAAATTTGAATCGTTTGGGAACTCTGCAAAAGGTCCTGGGAGACTCCAGAGACCTAGGGTCATCTTTAAAAAAAAAAAAACTGGTTTAGGGGCAATGTGCCCTTCCCAATCCCAGAGAAGAAAACACATAGACATACCGATGTTCCTTCAAACCACTGGGAGAAACGCACTTCCACACACCTTCCACATTACCTTGATCTTGGGCCTTAAATAGGAGTAAGCGCGTCGGATTCTCGCGCCTGGGCATGGACACGGGAGCAAACACAGACCTGCCTGGGCCATCAAGGGCGGAGGGAGGTCAACTCTGCAAAAAAACAAACAACCAAACAAAAACCCTTTCGCTATCCTTTCCCGGCTGCAAACTTCCGGACTACCCCTAAATTTGCTGCCATCTAGCCGTCGTCCGGACTTTTCGCAGCGCTTCGAAAACTGGACATCGCCCTTAAAACAAGCTTGCTGAACTCGGGTTTAGGAAAAGCCCTGCGGTCCTTACTCGCTTTCACAACTGCCGCTCGCTTTGCTTTGTTTGCAGCCACGTAAACCGCCGCTTACTGCGGGCCTTGACAGACTGTTACTTCAGCTCATTACAGGCGCTTCGGTTTATACTCTGCCAATTGCTCCCAAAATTAAATGGTGCGTTGTATTGAAACGTGCCCGCCTCCCAAAAAATAAATAAATAAATAAAATAAAATAAAAGCTTTGTATTTCTGCTGCTCTCTTAATTTAGGAAGGGCGTTTACACCAATCCTTGAAAGGAGATTGAATGGCGTCCCTTTCCTGCGCCGGATTTCTAGTTAAAAAACGTTTTCTCCTCCACCTATATCTCCCTTCCGAAACCTCAGAGCATAAACATTTGGCTGCTGCCCTCTCGTGTCCGCAATGTAGCCAAACCACGCACCGTCCCCCCGTTGCGATGAATGATTTCTGCTCCCGCGGCGAACAGACGCTCCCCTCAGCCACCCGCACTTAAGCCTCCTTGTATTGCAAAAGCAAATTTGTTGACTGGCTCCCAACCCATCATCCCGACTTCCATCGCACAAACCTATTTTCCAGTCGGTGTTACAGGTCCGCAAAAGCATATGCTGAAATTAAACGTCATTGGCACTTTTTTTTTAAAGCATGGATTTTGAAAGCTTGTTCGCTGTGTCAATAGAAGCCCTAAAGAAGGAAATGGAACGAGCAAAGTAGAAAGTGAAAAGCTAATAGGGATGGGTTGGGCAAGCAGACATATTTATTTATTTGTTTGTTTGTTTGTTTGTTTGATTTTTATACCGCCATTCTCCCGTAGGACTCGGCTCGGCGGTGTACAATGAGAAAAAAGAAGCAAATATGAAATTATAATCAGTATACAGATATATATTCACTATTTCCC
>JANHZT010005664.1:351288-362102 GCA_032468215.1 Stegonotus admiraltiensis | reverse complement strand
TCAGCTTATTGCCCCCACAAACCGGGTCCTCATTTTACCCACCTTAGAAAGGATGGAAGGCTGAGTCAACCTTGTGCAAACTTGAGTTTGGATTTTTAACCCCATTCCTAAGGAATTGCAAAAATTGATTCCTGGCAAGAGACCACCTGAAGCCCTACTGATGGATGTATATAAATTTAGGTTGGTGTTCTTGTGTTTTGATTCTAATGTGCCTCACTTTACTTGCTTGCACTGAACTATCTTTCCAGTTTTCCTCAGTCAAATTAATTTGTATCCTTTTATGTGGCAGAAAGCACTGTGACCCAGGTGATTAGAATCAATTTTTGAAAATCCTAATCACATGGCACTCAGCTTAGAAGCTGCAAGTATTGGAACTTTGCTGGAGTAATGGTTGGACATCAGCATTTGAGATAATTTAATAGATGGTCGGAAGATTTAGGTTTTCTCTTGAGGATTGTAGACATATTTATTTGCTTGCCAATCTTCCAACTGCAAACTCTGTAATGTCAAAAGCTGAAACAGTCTAGGTCAACCTGGCTTGGCTTTTTTAAAATCTCCATTGCATTTTCCCTTGCATGCTGGATGTCATTTTTTGAGAGATGACAGGAGTATTAAGCAGAACTTTAAATGTGTTTTTAACTTTCATTGAGACTATACTGAAGTTTCTTCCGAACCTGCTGCCCTCCAATTGAGAGGATAGAGAACCAACCACCATAATGCCCATCTTCTCCGATATCAAGGCCACTGACAAAAGGACCACTAATTCTCACCTTGAGGAAATGCACTATGGAACAGAGCCTGTTCCATCATGGACATCAACAAAGAAATGGCAGATGGACCCATCAGATCTCCCTTTCTGGATATCTCTGACATAAACACCCCAATTATACCCCAATTTCATTAAAGGAAAGCACAAATTTAACGCTACCAGTGAAGCCAAGAAGTCAAAATCCCTATTGCAGGGAACAAATCTTTTCAGTCAATGCCAATAAACAGCAGAAGATTGGCAGGTATGCCAAGTGAGGCAAAAGTCCCAATTGGAAGAAAAGCAGGATGCCTGTCGTCAGTAGTTCCTTCCATGATACCCTGTATACAGTTATTCTAGTAGCAGCAGGAAATATATTAAAAGGACCCAGGAAAGACCTTTCCAAACTAACGTTGTACTGATATCCCACCCCCCACCCCTGCTCTTCCAATTTGCACTGCTGCCTGCAGGATAGGAAAAAAATATCTTTGTAAGATAATAATTAGAGTTGGATCCACCTTATACCACTTTTTTCCTTATCAGATCTATAAGCATAAATTTGTCAGTGTTTATTGTTCCCGGAAATCTCTCTTCATAATCAAAAGGAGCCTGAAAAATGTTTTTAGGATTGTAAGCCCTTTAGCAACTCTTTGGGTTAGGCCACCGCCAACCATTTCCCTTTTTTATCTTCTTCTGAGCTTTTCTTGCTGTTATGAATCTTCATGACATTTCATTTATCCTCCAACTTGTTGTGCTGGAGTAACTCTCTTCTTCATCTCCATTGCTAGAAGCTCTGAAGAACTGCAGATAGGGACAAGTAAGTCCACCCTAATAGCTCCCCCACCCACCCACATCCCAGGTTTTTGCTAACCTCCTTGAGTCCCCCTCCCCCCCAAATCAGATCAGACCATATCAGAGCATAGGATCTATGGCCTATCAGGTTTATCCAGTGAACTGGGCTTGAGCCCCAAGGAGATCGCCAGAATGCTTTTAAGCCTGTTTAATAACTTAATAGGCTAAACATTCCAACACAATTGATGCTGAGTCATGTCCCAATTCATAATATCCTCTTCTTTTTGATCCTCTTCTTTTATGCTGTTATGGCAGCATCATACAGATGAAGGGCAGACACTGACAATGCAAGAAAAAGGAGCCAAGTGGGAAGACAGCACTTCCAGCAGCTACACCCACAAAAGGAAATTATGCATCAGGGCACAGCTCATTTTACCTTTTTTCTTTCTCCACTCCCGAAATCAATAAACCCCCTTTCTAAGAAGGTTCAAAGACAAAGACCAGATGCCCCTTTGGATATTTTGTACTTGTATTACCATTTTCTGGTTTGATGTCAGACAAAAAATGTGCTTTGGTGAAACCATTAATAACAATGCAAAACAGAATATTTTATTAGAGCTTAAAATGAAGCATTTTCCACAAATGCTATGTGAACCATTGGAAGAGTTTCATTTAAAAAGATAGATGCACCTATAATTACCAGAATGTTGTATGGTATTTTGTGTACTTTTACATACTATTCAACAGTTCTCATGCATCTTCTTCCCAGAGCTCGAACACACTTGTAAGACACGGAACTCAAAAACGCACCTGGAATAATTTAAAAACGCATTAAACACACATATATTATTCAACAGAAAAGACTTCAATTAAAAAAAAAAAGCCAAGCTAAGACTTGAACCCATACTTCTGTTGGGTGAAAGTCTACTGAGCAGGATGCTTCCACTGAAGGAAAGGAGATAACTATTTGATTTATTCTCCTTCTTGAAAATCTGCGCCTGAAAACTGGGAAACTCGCCCTAAAGGGCAAGAAGTAGTCTAGTGGCCAGAATTGTGTCTCTTTCCTTTTTCCGCTACAAGTATTGTCTAGAGTCTACAGTCCCTTTTACTCAAAAAAGAAGCCCTTCTATTTGTTGAAGGCCAGTCCTGAATCCAATGGTCTTTAAGTGCTATTGTGTTTTACTCTGTTACACAGAGAACAAAATTGTAAGCAAGATGGGCATTTTTTATGTTTCATGGTATACTCTGCCAACCTTGTTGAGATGGGCGGCTATAGAAATCAAATCAAATGAATAAATAAATAAAATACATTATAGTAACAGCTGAGTTGCAGATCAAAACAAGCACATAACTACATACTGTTTCATTTTCTCCCTGGACCCCATGATATTGGAAGTCACTATTCTCTAATGTAATTTTAGTGCAGTGGTTACTTGAGTCCAGGCCATCAGTTAGTATACAGTACAACGTTTAAGCTCTACCAACGTAAGCAGAGCACTTACACTTACTGAAGGCTTGGCAGCCATAATTGGGATTGTAAAAGGCACATTTAAAGGCTAGAAACCTCTATAGATGCCCTATTAAATGAAAGAAGAATGGTTTACTATTTTAGTCTGTATTACTACTTTTTTGTCTACGTCAATGCTAGAAAATAAGGGTTTTTTTCCAAAAAGATACACAAAAAGGATACAACAAGAAAGGATACACTTTTCATGACACAGTATTACTGCAGTATTTACGCAGGAATGTTTCTAAAGAAGAACAGCAGAATGTGGTTTAATCCTTTTATTCTCTGGGGTTTTTTTTTTCCCATCTAGACTGCCAATTTTGAAATAGTGATCATCATTTAAAAATTTGTAACCAGATATCACCTAAAGAAATGGGCACAACATCTGAAATCTACAACAAATATTTTACACTATTTTATGTTACCTGACATTGTTTTTGGAAAAAAGGCACTACATCAATTTTGTTAAGCTTCCTCATTTTTTGTGCTGTTTTCCAAGGTGACAATCTTTGGCAGAAGCTAAGCAACGTACATCTAGAACACGTAACTATCATCCAGTCTAAATGCTGCTTACACAACTACATTCAATATATTTGTTCAAAATATATTCACTGAAATTACACAGCAGGAAGCCACTCTTATCACAACAGTGTTAGTAAATTACTCTGTGCTTCTTCAACATAAACCCAGAGATAAAATTGGGGTGGAAAGAGCCATTTTCATAATATACATTCCCCTTGACTCTGCAGTTTGAGGTATACCTTCTGAATTCGCTCCAGACACTATAAGCATAGCACCACATGCAGGCACAATGAAGAAATGTGTTCATTAAGGTTAGCTATAAGCATTATTTTAGTAGTGAAATCTGGAATAGAATGTGAAGTATGAAGAGAGACAAGAATTCTCCTTGATTTAACTCTCAGCCTTGGAAAAGGAGAGGTCTGGAGCTAAGAAACAGAACTAAGAGTTCTGTTATGGTGGAGGACCTTGAAGTTTTAGAACTTCAGACGTTTGGAACTTCTAAGCAGACCATCAGGGTGTAGCCTTTTCTATCAAACAAAGGGGTGAGGCTGGCAATAAGCACTAAATCGCCAACAGCTACAAAAATGGTTCTAGGTTTATGAAATTAATGGAAGATTACTTAAATCTCAAGACCTGATGATCTCATGAGAATGGCACACACGCATATTTACACCGTACAATGGATAACTAATGAAGGTTTGTGTGCTACGTGGTGCCTATGAGCACTGCCCTAACCTATGAATTTATAAACGGCTTCAGTCATCAAGCTTGGCTTTTTTTCCTGCAGGGCTGGGTTAGTTTCTGTCTTTCTGAAACGGAACTAAAGGACATAACGCTCTGCTTTTTCTGCAGAGTTATAGGGCTGACCAGGCTGTTGAAGGAGCTTCCTTCATCACTGCTCAGCTGTTAACGTAAATAATCTGGCAGTAGAGAAGCTGGAGAATGCTGGTTTAATCTTTCTGAACATTTATTCATAATTTGAGAAACGATTGAGCAGCAACAAGCAGAAGACCTATTATTTTATTGTCAGTTTTCTATTTCACTGTCAAGTATGTTCCAAGTGGCATACAAAGCATTCCCTCTTCCAATTTTGCCCACAAATTGCCTATAATCAATTTGAGAATAGAAGTGACTGATCACCTGGTGAACGTCCATGACTGAGTATGGACTTGAAAGCTGAGTTTCACTGATCCTAGGTGAGCATCTTAACCACTTGAAAGAGCAAGCAGTACCTGAACATTAATGATTGTGTGTGCTTACAAAAAGGGTTTATCAGGAACAAAACTTTTAAATTTGGCCTCAGGCACTTTTGAGATACAGTGGATTAAAGGAGTGTTCCACCCTGTCTGAGATGAAAAGAAAAATCTGAAACTCTTTTCTAATCATTATTTTGATATCCGTAAAAATAATTCATCCTAAAATTTTTGAACAAAAGTTTTTAAAAAAGAATTTTTAATTAGCTAAGACATATTCAAAATATTTATTTAAAATATTACTGGCTGCTTTAAGGATGAAAACAGTCTAGTCAAGCCAAAACTGTGGGCTCTGACATCATTCCTCATTATCTGTGAAATCTCAGCATTAAGGATATTAAAAACTTTAAAGAGAAATGGCCACAAGTTCAGGAAATAATACTAAAAACATAAAAGATTAAGAGGTGAGTGTTGAAATCTCATGAGATTTTTAAAATGGTTATTATTTACGTTTAGGTATCCACATCGTAGTATAATATCATGTGACAGTATCTGATGCTGAAACATTTGCTATTCCCAAAGTTCAATAAATCTTAAATTTAACCATCAAGAATGACTGATGTTCTAATCCAAGACAATTAATAAGCTAAAACAGCCTCCTGCTTGCTGATATGCATCTAGATGGTCTGATGCATTTGGGCCAGTAACTCTCTTTTAGCCACCAACCCCTCAAAGGGTAGCTATGGGAAAAATAGGAGGAAGGAGTGTTGTGTGTGTTTGCTGCCTTGAATTATTTACAAAGTAATAAAGGTGAGATTTAAAAATTCTGATAAATAAATGTGCATCCAGCATAGCTAGATGTGCCATTTGATGTGATTGGATGACTATAGATTTGGTATCCAGGATCTCAGGATTGTTCCAAACATAAACAATATAAATGAAACACCAAACCATTTAAGTTTTTAAACAAATACAAAGGTATTAAAGGACTTTGCCTAGTAATGAAAAATCGGATTAACCTTTTTGTGACAAAATTCTAAAGGAGTTCCTCTACCATTTAATTGAGAACAGAGCTAGATATTTCATAGTTCAGGAAGACTAGACAAAATCACAAATTCAAGGCTGATTTTCGTTAGTGAAATATGTCACTTTAAAAATGTAAAATTTTTAAAAATGTAAAAAGGAAAAATGTATTGATTCACGAGAAATCAATATTTTTTAAATAAAACTTAAGATTGTGGCCTAAGTATCACTTGGGTTAAACTGTGTCTGGGCTATTGCTTCAAATTCTACAGTAGGTATATGCAAAACTCATTTCCTAGGACAAAATACTCCAATATTCATAAGGACACTTATCTTCCAAAGTGCACCAATCCACCATTTATATATTTTCCCAGTGAGAACTCACTTCCTGTTCCTGGGACAAGGAGTTTTGTATACAACTGCTCAGCAGGTAACATTCATAATGTTCCTTTATTGGAAGGGGGGGGAGAGCTACCCATACATAGAAAATTAAATTTATCAATAGAAAAAGCCCAATCAGCTTTTTTTCTAAAATGTAGCTGTGAAAAAAAAAAAAATAGAACAGCAATTAAACTTATAAACTATTTTATATAAATGCTTTCATACACAAAATGTGTTGTGAGAATGTAACTTACTTTCAGGTTTTTTTCCCTCTATCTTTCCTCTTGTCTTTGGAATCTGGCTTAGGTCTTGCTGATCGAGCGAATTGCTAGGTATTTATTAAGGAACAAAAACCTGTTAACTGCAAGTCCCAGCAAAAGCAACCAATTAACACAGAAAATGTTCAGATAATAAAGACAAGCAAACTAAAATGTTATAATACTAACAACAAGGCATGAAGAATTAATTAAAAATAATAATCAATGGTTTTATTAACAAATAATCCAAATACATTCTGATTCTGCCACATTTTATTTGTAACTGTTGCAAGTAATCTTTTATCTCATGGTGAAGTGATGATGAAGCTAACAAAACAGTCACAAATGGCCACAATAAGTTCAGTAATTAGGCAGCTGCTCATTCAATTAGAAAGTTTTCAGTCTGTTTCAGGATTATTTGGGAGTTATAAAAAAGATAAGCACAGAATGGACATTTTCCCCCCTTCATTCCTACTAGGTATAGTGGAGATAACCAAATGTTCTTTAAACTCTTCAAAGAATCATACTACTTTAACCAGTGATCTAAAACTTAGCAAAATTGAAATTCATACTAGAAATAATGTTCTGCATTACAACTTACCATTCTAGAGAAAACCCATTTCCAACTGTTTTGAGGCAGAGTCTTAGCTTACATATAAAGCCATTTTTTTTCCTAAATAAGCGATTGCCTACAATCAAATGCTAAGTCATTTATCTTGATTACAAACTATAATGGCTGTGTTCACACATTGTAGCAAGCCACAAAAATCACATTTTAAATACAGGTGGTCCTTGACTTATGAGCATAATTTTTTGGTTTTTTTAAATTTTGATTTATTTGCCGCCCTTCTCCGGAGACTCAGGGAGGCTTACAATGCGTTAAGCATTGAGCCTAGAATTAGAGTTGTAAATTGGGCTGCTCTTTAAATGGATTACCATGTGACCATGCCTCATTTTACAACCTTTTGTTTTTTTTGCAGCAGTCATTAGGCAAACACAGCAGTCACTAAGTGAACAAAGCAAGCTCATTGTCAGCAATTGGTATTTTTTTGCTGGAAATTGGAAGTAAATGCCAGTTTCCAGGAAAAAAAAAAACTTAAAACAGTTATGTGACTATGGGAACACTGCAAATGGCTGTAAATGCAGGACAGTTGCCGAACACCCAAAATGCAATCATGTGACCATGAACATAGAGGGGGACCGCAAGCCAGAACTCTGAATCCAGGTTGTAAGAACCTTTTTTATTTGGGGGGGGGGGGAGGTTCAGTTGTAACTTCAAATGGTCAAGGGAACAACTGTAACATCAAGCAGTCAATTAAAGGACCAATTCGAAGTCAAGAACTATCCATAGACACAGTGTGTAATGCATGATCCTCACACCTGAACCTCAAAGAGATACTCCTGCAGGATAAAGCCCAGTAAGGGTCTATACTTCCAGAAAATAATATTTGAATTTATCTGAGTTGTAGGTGAAAACAAGCAAAGCTTACTTGTGTTCAAATATTATATGTTACTAAATGGAGGATTCTGAGACTGCCCAGTTAACTAAAATGAAACGGAACTTTTAAAATGAAGGATACAACCACCATCGGCTTATCGAATAAGAGATATCCATTTGTTTCTTTTAAAGCTTTCGCAGCTGCTTTTTCATTAGGAAGGCCAATAAAAGCTTGTCCTTTCATGCGGCCTTCTTTCATTAAGCGTATATCAAACCTAGTGAATGCCAAGAGAAAACAATTTATTATTTTTTGATTTGTTCACTATCCAACAAAGTGGACCATTCCTACAATTTAATAACTGTTTCAGATCATATACCATTCATCTAACTATCTCTTCAAGAAGCCCAACACAGCTGCTTTTTTTTTTTGGTAAGATGATATTCTATACAAAAATTGCCACTTAAACCAGGTTATTACAAAGCTTAGAATAAAAGTAGAGTATTTTCTGAAGCCTTGAATTTCCCCTATTAACCTTGGCTTATTTTGATACATAATAGTTAACATATATCTGCCAGGTTGCTTTCTGCTAGCACCCTCAATTTCTAGCATCTATGTCTGCAACTAATTCCCATTAGCATTTTTAAAAATTATTCTATAGACCCCATGTTTTACAATCTACCAATGTATATAAAACATCACCTTCTTAAAACATTAAGATATACTTTATCTGCCATGTTCTTTTACTCAAGATGTCCATATCTAAATAGCTTGCTTTTTTTTTTGGCTTTTCCATTGCCATAACTTTTTTTTTAGTAATATTTGTCCCCGAACCTTTCCACTTTCTCTCAGTTCTATAGTATCTTTCCCATCCATTATCTAATCTACATTCTTAAATTACTAGAGGGGGAATAAAACATCTTCTCCTGGAAATATACATAGTTCAGATTGCTCATTAAGGCATACATACGTACACACACACACACACACACATAAATCTAAATATAAAAATATTTAGAATATTATAAATAATATTACTGTTTGACTTATCCAGGCACTTACATTATTCGTTCAGTTTCTGATGAAAAGTCAATGTATCTTCCAAAAATAAATTTCAAATCCTAGATTGAAATAAAAGCATACAAAAAAAAGTTAGTAACCATAATCAAAGAGCCAAAACATTCTGATCCACTTCCACTTACCTTTTCTTGAACTTGTTTCGATAAATTCTTCACATAAATTCGGCAGTTTGGATCTCCGGGGTCATAATTTTTGAACACAGAAAATGTTTCCATTTCTGAAACATACACAAAATTCAGAATATCATTTGCAGTTTGCATACTGAGGTAACTTGCTTGATTAAATATTTAAAACTGATTATAAGACTATAGTGACAGATCAAAATTAAAAAGTTAATACCACATGGAGATATAATCAAATTCGGTATTTCCCCTGTATGCTACAAAATGTTTAAAAAATTATAAAGTCACCTTTTTTTGAGACTCTGCGTTTTTCTAACTCTCTTTTAGAAACAAATTCCGAAGGAATTTCATCCTCCTCATCTTCTGTGTCCTCTTTATGATTAGAACTGGGAGCCGGGAAAATTTTTCCAAATCCTTCATTAGCTATATCATCAGTTTCAGAGTAAAAGTCTAAATTTTTTTTCAAAAAAGATGCAAAATGTTTAAATGTTGTTTAATCCAGTCACAAGAGTTGAATGAACAATTTAACAGCATCAGCGTAAGGTAAATTTCAGCATCCTTAATATCACTGAATTCAAGAAGCTTAAAAGTATTCCGGATTGATGCCATCATCATCATAAATAGTAACTGCTAGAAATTCACAACAGACATGTCTGAAAATGCTACAGTAATACCTAAACAATTCAGACCATTTGTGCTACCTCCACATAAATTTAGGTAGCCCTAATTTATTGACCACAATTGGGATTGGCAATTCTAAGCAATAATCATAAAGTGAACAATCGTGTGACCACACCCAACTTATAATGGCATCTCATCAAGTTTTGGCTGTTAATGGTTAACCAAATCATCCACAATTAATTGTGATGTCATGTGACCACAACTTGTGACCTCCTGCCAGCTTCCCCACTAACTTTGCTTGTTGGGAGCCAACTGTGAAGGTCGTAAATGACAATTGCATGACAATGGGGCATTGTAACTGTCATAAACGCACAAAGGTTGCCAAGCGCCTGAATCGCAATCATATGACTGCAGGGATGCTGCAATGGCTGCAACTTTAAGAAGTGGTCATAAGTCTCCTTATTCGGTGCCAATGTAACTTCAAGTGATCACTGAATGAATGGTCAGTAAGCGAGGACTGTAAGTTTAATTCTTACATAATATTTTAGAATGCTTAAAGCAGTATCTTGCAGAACTTTAGCAAGTTCTATTGGTATTATTTTTTTACTAGAAGTTAAGGAAGTAGCTTGCCTAAGCCCAACTAGCTAGTTCCTCAGAGAAAGTTCACGGAGATTAGCAATTTGACTCATTCCTCACACACTAGTGCACACTACAAGAAATCTAAACTGTAAGTTGTCAGTAAGCAAACACTCATTTTGTACCATCATTGTGCTCCTTTTCCAGGCTTTTCTGAAGAATAGTAGGTGTCTCTGAAGAAATGTTAAATTCAATCTTCTTGATGCCTATGGTTTGTGGCTGCTCAAACACATCTGAAGGTGTCAGTGCTGGGTGCAAATTGCTGTTCAAAACACAACATGTTCATTTTAAAAAAAATTGCTAAATGATATTTCCCCACATCTCCTAACCATTTTACATTTCTTTGAAAGCACTTTGATCAGTGGTGGGTTTCAAAAATTTTTACTACCAGTTCTGTAGGCGTGGCTTGGTGGGTGTGGCACTGCTTGGTGGGCATGGCAGGGGAAGGATACTGTAAAATCTCCATTCCCACCCCACTCCAGGGGAAGGTTACTGCAAA
>JANHZT010005664.1:314474-331889 GCA_032468215.1 Stegonotus admiraltiensis | reverse complement strand
AAGACAGCCAAGCTGTCTTAGGAATTCTGGGAATTGAAGTTCACAGGGTGTGAAAGAGCCAAGTTTGCCTACCACTGACTTAACGTAATGACTGTCCTTTGTCAGATACTTTTCTTCTTCTTCAATACCAGGGTCATCCAACAGATGATTAAAACAAGGTCAAAAAATCAACATTAACCATAAGGTTGTACAGCCTTACCTATTTTTACATGCATCTCATATATGCACATTAAAAGGAACAGAGATTTGATCACATGGTCATGGTTTGATATTGTGACTTTTTTGACCCCATCTGTAGATGACCCCTAGTTGTGATTCATTAAAACATGATGCACAGCAACTTTTTTTTCATAGATTGTCTAATATAAATTAATTGTTAAAGCACAGGCAGAGTAGGGTAGGTGAAAAATGCCTCTTACAGAGTCTGGCAAAAATTGCTCATTATTCAGTTCTAAAGTTAAAGCTCTAAAGAAAACTCTGAACAAACAGCAAAACTTTCTTTTTTTTAAAAAAAAAAGAGCCCACCCTGTGGTTAATATAAGCAGAGGCTTACAGGATGTGGCTGTGGCTGTGGCTTAGAAGGTATGGCTATGTTTGCCATGTCAATTTAAGCATCAAAAAAATGCCATAAGCAGGTTTTGCCTACCTCTTTCCCAAATTTTTGTAACCTCAGAAATTTTTGCTGGAAATAGACATCTTCTATCAAACATTGTGTCATTGCTTTGTATCCCACCTTGAAAGCTTGAGCCTATTTCAAAATGCTTGCTAAACATAGGAACTTATTCACACGAGTGCCCACAAGTACCATCCATGTGCAAGACAGAAGCAAGAACAGAGGAACTTGTGTCTTGATGACTGAATCATAGTCAAGCCACAGTTAACCTTCCTTCTCTTTCCAGCCCACTCAGCAGGGGAAGTGAAAAAAGAAGGGGGGGGGGACCAACAACAGCCCAAGACGGCTGTCTATTAACAGCCAGGTTTAGCCCAGAAATGCCACTGGCTTCACTTAGGAGGAGTTTCTCACACAGACTCTAAATTCCTGCTAAAAATGAAAACTTTCTTTGCCTAAGATAGGCCTGACATTCCTCAGAAACAATGGCTCTTTTCATGTCAGTTTTGAAATTTCACAGGTGAAGAGAACAGGGCAAGTCACTTGATCCCACGCAAAAGAAGGCTGTTAATATTTAAAAAGTGAAGACAGGGCCTATCAGGCAAAACTGAGAAAGAGTCGGAAAATAGTTTTGCGGCTTGGAAAATATCTGGGAAAGTAAACAAATACAGCAATTGGAATTGGATAAAGTTAGGGGAGAGATAATGCTACATCATTCCCTTCCCCACCCTCAGATTTTCCTAGCCTGGCCTTTTTCCCCCCAGTACAGCTTTACAATATGCAGAACTGCATTTATATGTTCTCAGAACAGTACTTAAACTTCTGTAAAATATATTCAAGACGAAAGTGATGCATAAAAGCAAAGTTGTATCTGAAGTGCAAGGAAATAGTTAAAAGAAGGAATAAAAAAAAAGACCCCACCAAAGTTCACATATCAAATGTGGAACCATTTTCTCAAAAGAAGTTGGTTTAGATTTGGAATAAAAATAATGTAAGAAGATGAGTGTGACAGAAGAGAAACCATCCTGAGTCAAAGTTCTTGACTATTCCAAACTAAATTGAAAATATTAAAAAGTATTTCACTGCTTCAAACCTTGCAGTTGGTATTAACCATAATCTCCATTTACTCTGTGTAAAATAAATGCCACATCTAATTGTTTGTAGTAGTATGCTTGCTTATCGCAACCTTAGCATGAGCAGAATGCCAGAAAAGCTGCTGCAATTAAAAAAACATAACAGGAGCAACAGCAGAGGGCTCCAAAGTACTGAACTTCAAATGATGAATTGAAATATATTATAGCAGACAAGTTAGGCTTCTTGCTTCTTAAGGGGGAAAATCGTCTGTGAGCTGTACAGGTATTTCAAATGTGAAAAAGCCAGAGGCTGCAACTTTGGAGGTGTTTTTTTGTCAGAAGTTAAGTCTCGTGACATTGTGCGCACTTATGCTTGAGTAGAGATACACATAGGACTGTGCTATAAAGCTCCTATGCCATTCACTTGTAGTGATCATTTGAGACTATACTCTCGGAATAAAGTCTCCCCGCGCAGAAATATACAAGGTTTTGGATTCCATCCATCTGGGTAAAAACAAATCCAGATGAAGCTGCCTACTGATAGAACCACCAGATGATTCCATTTGTCCCTTTGCCCCTATGTCTGTACTTCAAATTTATTTTCTATCTATCTAGAATAGATTTGGGAAGAAATATAGAGTAATAGAAAGTTTTTCATTATACTAATGAAAAGCTGTTCCAGGGGTGGGATGTATTCACCTTTACTCTTGGTTTGCAATGGGGCCGCGCGCGCGCACTTGCTTCACTCGCGCAAGTGCATGCTCTTCTGCACATGCGCAGAAGCATTCTGATGACATCAGGGTCGGTGGGTGGAGCCTCCCGCCAGTTTTACTACCAGTTCTAATGAACCAGTCGGAACCGGGGGCAACCCACCACTGAGCTGTTCCCATAACATTGTACATACATACATTGTAAAGGAGACTGGGAAAATTCTGTCTTTAGGAAAATGAAACAGATGCAACTTAGTCCACAGGTTCCAATGTTATTAAGTATCAGAAGCATTTTCGCCCAGATTACCTGGTGTTGCTGATATGACATATGAATTAGACAACAATGCCCATAGGATGTGCAAAAACTGACAGTATGCACATGAAGCATTTTAATGTGTGTTTTACCTTGCCAAACCACTTAGAGAGGGCTTTAAAAGCATTATGAAGCGGTATATAAGTCTAAGTGTTATTGCTATTAAGTGGAATTTATTCACCGGACTGTAAATCCACATTATTTTCAAATGTCTAGCTATAAACCATAACAAAAACAAATAATAGCAATACAGACGGAAAAGTATGCCCACAGCTTTAATGAAAAGACTTTCTTTTCACTTTGATTGTTCTGAGTTAAGTTAATTTTCTTGATAGACTGCTAAGGTGTAAACCTCCAATACAGTAGAGGACCTTGTTTCTAAGAGTAAAATTAACCAGACAGCTTCTCTGTTTGTACGTGTGTAAGCTGTTCTCATTTGATTGCTGGAGCTCACCATGTTTCTATTTTGGTTGGCTACAATCCTCTTTTTATTAGGGAAAAAAAAAAAAACAGTGCCAGAAATTGAAGAAATATAAATAGAAAATCCACCACAGTATTCGCTCTTCAGGGAAAATAAATATCAAAAGGGCATTGAGAATCTAGATATAGCCTTCTCTTTCTCAATTGATATGCCAGGTAAATTATATAGCAATCTTTCCCTTCCACCATGATCAATTTATTTCAATTTTGTCTTAAGTTCTCTTATTCAGACACTTAAACATATGTTACGATGCTTGAGAAAACCATCTAGATATACTACATATTTTACTCATTTTTAAAAAATGTATTCCTCACAACATTTATAGGTAATTGGGGTGCAAAGTAGCTCTTCTCTTGCAAGTGAACCCTTACCATTTCTGAGAGTAAAGTATGCTGTAGTGAAGATGAGATATAGAACTGGAAAGTAGAGGAGATGGTATGGAGTGCAGAGATCCAGTGATCATCCATCAGGGATTATAAGATTAGTAATGAGACACCATTGGGATCTTTCCCCCATTCCTGGCAGTAGGCAGAGGGCTGGCAGCTCATCCTTTGAAACCTTCAAGCTTTGCTCTTTAAATATGTTTGGCATAATATTTGAAAATGGCTCCCCCCATTCCCCGGGCAATTAAATTAAAAGAGTATGGCATCATCAAGCTGCTGAAGGATAGGCTGAATGCATGAGTAGAGATTGATGTGGTGAGGAAGAGGCCCATCCCCATGGCAGGCAAGCTGCCTTATTGAGCTTCCTGAAATCTGTGCTACCATTCAGAGGCCTTTGTGCTTACAGCTGTATGGATTGAAGGCTTGTGCAAGATTGCATTCCTTCTTTTGTTGCTACTGACCTCTTGCTTCTCACCCTGGCTATGGTAACAACTGCTGTCTTGCAGGTCACTGCTCCACCCAGCTGAAGCCTTCCTTTCAGTCGGCATTTCTGCTTGAATGGAATGAAAAGATGTCAACTGGGGTGCAAGGCCCATAGAAACTATGGACATATTTATATTTTTCAAAAAAAACCAAAAACTCACAATTTGCATAACTATGTATCTCTTGTTTAAGTTAGTACAGCTCCGAAGAAGAAAATAAGTGCTGGTATTGTGTTGTTGTTGTTTTTTCCAAGCAGGAGTTCTTGAAGCAAATTATGACCATACCAGAATCTCCACATTAATTATTAAAAGCCCCTAAATTAATATTATAATAGATTTCCGATAGTCACTCTTTTCAAGTCCTCCTGACTTCTTCACAACCCTGCAGTGCAATCTTACGCATGACTACTCAAAAAAGAAAAGAAAAGCACCATTGTTTTTAATGCAACCAGCAGTTACCTTAGGGAAAGCTGAAAGACTTCACAACCAATATGGAACAATCAATAATCCTTAAAAAAAAAAAGCTATGTCAGATTTCTGCTCCTGGCAGATCACATCTCCACTTAAGTAAATTAATGTATACATGATTCCAAAAGAAAATGAAAACTTTAGAATTCCTAGGAGTAAAGGCACTGTGCAAAATACATAGTTACATGCCTGAGCGTATACAAAGGATTTTTTCCAAATTGTTAAAGCAGCTGTGTCTTTTTTGGAGTTAGCAGTTTCCTTGGAAGCTGCTTCTAACTGTTCCACCTGCAACATTTTCCTTCAGAATAAAAAGCCCGCCAAAAAAGCATCCAAAGTGGCCATGCCAGCCTAGAAAAAGGTGTGGCCCTTTAAAAAAAAAAAAAACCAGCTAATATGTTCTCTTCTCTTCTGTCGCAAGGATTTGCAATCCCCCATATAAAAACCTCAACACTAACAATTCAAACAAACCTTTAGAAAAAAAGTTATGACTTTTGTTCTCTTTACCCAAAAGAAGCACTATCACTGGAAAGAAACATCCAAAGATTTTTTTAAACTTACAATTAAAAAGCATATCATAAATAATTAAGAAATGATACATATGGAAGCCAGTTGGGTGACTTCTGGTGAGCACTGTCTCTCAGCCCAGACCACCTCATAGGATTGTTGTTATGGGGAAAGTAGGATGAGGAAGGAATATTAGATGTTTTTGAAGCATTGGGTTACTTTTAAAGTAATAAAGGTGGGATAAAAAATATCTAAAAAATAAAAGAAATAAAATTAATTCTGCTTACTTTATACACAGTAGGAAGGACATCCCAAGGATGGCTTTCCAATTTTTTCCCCATCCTCTTAAAAGTGATTCTACTCTGAGATTTGTGACTGGGAGTATCTCCGTGTTTATTCTCAGCCCTAGTATTATCTACTGTATCTATCTATCTATCTATCTATCTATCTATCTATCTATCTATCTATCTATCATCTATCATCTATCTAACCATCTGGGATGCTTTGGGCTGTGTTCCAAAATAATGGACGGAGAAAAGGACAAAAACTGACTTTGATTTAATTTAATTTAAACAAAAATTTGAGTAAAATTAAATGCAGTTCATATGATTAAAAGGAAAAATAGCTAATAGACTATATTCAATAATTTCTCTCATCTGTCATTTTTAAAATTAAATCCAGAAGCAACTTTTGAAGAGATTTTCAGGCCACACACATGGCTTTGATGGGCTGTGAAGCAAACAAACTCCTTGTCATATAACACATTTGGGAAACCTTATGTTCCAATGTCTTAATGTTCTAAGAAAAGTACGCTGTGGATTGTTGAAGGGCTGTCCAGTCAAGTCCAAGCTGAAAGACAAAGAACCTTAAAATAAGAGCTTGAAGCGACCCATGACCACTCAGTTTTTCGATCATTTGTAATCATTGGAGATCATCTCTTCCATTATGGCAAGATGTGTTTCTGCTGAGCAGACCTTACTGATCATTACCAAAAGCTTTTGGTACTATTACGTTTGTTATTTATCTTTATTCTTTTTCATTGTCCCATAATATAAACTTCCCTAATTTTGTCAAAAATAGGATAGTATATAAAGAAATTACAGCATTATTTATGTTCTGAAATGTACATTTAAATCTTACACTTAAATGTCTACCTTAAAGTTTTACTCCAAAAAGCAAAATTTCTCCAGAAATCATGTCTTCTGCCATTTTTCTCCCATTTGAGTCCTTTTAGTATTATTGCATGAACTGTATAGCAACTGCCAAATGCTAATTTGGTTTCAAGGAAAGAAATATTCCTAGAATTGATATAACTCAATGTTGTTTAACCTACTCACCCCCTCATAAAAATCAAAATCGTCTGCTGTATGACAAGCCATATTGTACATATAAACCCACGTGCATATATGCTCTGCCAAAAAAGCTAACCTTTACAGAGGGACAAAGAGCCCTTTTTGTGTGTCCTTTTGACACTATCCGTGTAGTTTTAATTATATCTTCCCCAAGCCAAGAAAAGTCTATCAGTTTTGATTCATCCCACATTTGCTTTTCTTTTTGTTTTAAAAAATCATCCAATCTTTCTACTGTTTTTAACAAAGAAATGTATAAATGTTTGTATACAATTTTCTCTTAAAAATTAACAAACTAAACAAATTCTTATTCACATAAAAACTACTCCTAACACGGAGAAGTTAATATTATGTATCTCCCTGCCATTTTTTTTTAAAAAGCGGCAGCCTAATTCAAATTTATATGCTGCCCATCTCGCTAAGAGATGACTCCAGGGGGTAAAATAAAACATTAAAACATTAAAATAATAAATATTAGCATTTAAATTATCCTGAAAATTGACAAAGATGGTGAGGAAGGAAGCAAGATATACCTGGAGTGTGCAATTGAGCCAACCAGTATTCCTTCTACCTAAACAACAGAGGGTGTGCAGACAAACAAACCAGTATCTAAGAAGCAAAGTGAGGCATTGTGGTTCCATCAGTGGAAACCAGCCCTGTCACTTGCCTTCTCACTAAAAGACTGTCTTTGCAACCATTACTTCTGCAGCATAGAAAGAAGCTAAACACAATATCATGTGGTCATGACCACACAGTCAATTCAAAAGTGATCCAAAATCCCTCTGAGGGTACACTGTAAGGCAGCAGGTGTCAAACTGGATTTCTTTGAGGGCCGGATCAGCCCTCTGTGGACCAGTGTGGGGGCGTGGGGGGGGGAGATGGGATGGATAACTCCTGCAGCACCCTGCCAGCAAAACTGCTCCGTGCCCCAGTTTCAGCCGCCATAGCATCCGCAGCACCCTCCTGGCCGAAAACAGGCCATGCGAAGACCCCGTGTGGCTTCTGCATGGCCCATTTTTGGCCGACACAGTGCTGCTAGAAACCGAGGATGCTGAAAATGGGCCATTTGGCCTGCAGAGGCATGGCGTGCCAGTCCTTTGATATTTCCAGGCCGGCCCCACGGGCCAGATTTAAGCACCCCGTGGGCCAGATCTGGCCTGCGGGCCTTGAGTTTGACACCCCTGTTGTAAGGGAAAGACATTTGAGTAGAAAGTTTATATACCAGAGAGAAACTGCTTTCCATATAGATGACAGGGTTACATCCACTGTGTTTGTTTACTGTTCTATTCAGTTCTGAAATAAAGGTAGCAGCAGGGAAATACTTGATAGGTTTAAAATAATACCTCCTCAAATCCCCAAAACATGTTTGTGGGTGTCGGTGTGTATTAAGCAACCAGGACAAACTATTTTGTTGCCTGTGTTGGAGTGGAAGATTGATAGCCAGAGTTCAAAATAAGGCACAATCAATCCCTTGAGATTAACGTTTGGGAAAAAGTTGTTGAGACTCTTATGATAGAAAAACAATGCTCATGTTGCTGAGTTTCGTAAGTAATCCCATCGTTCAATTAAACTTCAACTACATCTCTGTCACATCCTTCTAATTCATTCATTCTATCAATCAATTCCTTTTTAAAAATTTCCCACAGTCAAGAAACTTAGCTTTTTACCTATTAATCAGATAGAAATAAGACAAGGTTGAAAGTTCATCATGGGAGATTCTTTTGTTACCATTTCAATTTAATTGTAATAAATAATGTGGATATTACACTAGCTCAAATATTTTCAAGTGACAAATACCATTGTTTTACTTTTTGCATTTGAGTTTGTAATTTATTTCATTGGGACAGCTGTAATTCTTTGGTTTTATTATTTAGCACATGATCCAAACATGACAGAAGAGAAATAAACAGACAACTATATACAAAATTTCTATAAGGGTATGGCAGTGGCGTCATAGCTGGATGTCCAATTCAGTTATCAAGGCGATCGCCTCTGATATTGCTTCGTGCAGATCTTCTAGGGAACCAGAGAATGCACAACATGAGCAAACTTGCACAATATGTTTAATACTTTGCATATCAGCATCACAATTGCAACAAGTAGAATCTTTCCATCCCCGCTAATACAGGGCAGAGGCACAGCACAGGTTTGGTCAACACAGGTTTTTAAATCCTTGGTCACCCCAACTGTCATTCAGAATTTGAGAGCTGCATCCTCACAAAGATTTTCCAAGCTCTTCCAGGCTGCTATACAATTTATTCTCCAAATGTTACCCAACCTTTCTACCAGTAGAATGCTCAAACGCGTTTCTCAAACATGGTGAGGAATTCATGCTGGCTGGGGAATTCTGGCAGTTGAAGTCCACACATCTTAAAGTTACTAAGACTGAGAAACACTGCTCTTAAGAGGTGAATTGCCTTCCTTTGGCTGCATCCAATATGAAAAGGAAAACCCCAATTCAAATGGTGAAGTCAGCATTTACTTACATCATTAGAAAAAATATGCAAACATACAGTATGAACTATATACAGATAAGCTCAAAAAGAAACTTTGAGCTACTGTATCTTGAGCTGCTGCACAAACAGTCCAGTCACCAAATAATTCTCCTTTCAATTCTGCCAATCTTACCATTAATATTGCTTGCCAAAAGCTTTGCTCTTTCTTGACCTTTTACTAAGAAGTAATATTTATTACAGCCAGGGAGCAGGTTTCAGCTCTTTTAGTTTCTAACGTTCTTCCTTTCTTCTTTCTGTTTCCCTTGTCACTTTCCTGTCCCATGTGGTATCTAAAATTGGGAGCCTCATATATGTTTCAGAGCTAAATCTCTCTTTCCCCTCCTGAACTAGCTTCTTTACTATTTGATCTTCCTTTCCAATGCTTGACATTTATGGTTGCAGTTAGTAAAATTTCAATCTGAGCCAGCAGGTCTGGGATGAATTTGCTACCTCTTTCCAGAATGTGTACTTTTACCTATAATCCCACATCTTGAAATCTAGCCATTTAGTTTACAACTTAAACCCTTCCTGCCTCTCATCCAACTTCTCTGTGACTCCTGGATGGTCCCCACCTTTCTTACAGAGCCAAGCTACTTTTTTCCAGAACTACTTTCTATAGTACTAAATTGCTCCCAATTGCAACAATTAGCCATCCCAAGGCAAACCTGAATGGGTCTATTGCCTTCGATCAACAGTAGGTGCCTCCCTGACCTCATCCTTAACATTTAAGGACCTTGTCTCCCTTTTTAATCATCAGAATGATGATAACATGGAAATGTCAACCTGGAAGGTGAATCACAGAACATAAGAACAAAAGTGGATATTCAGGTGTTCATTGGAAATAAGTGTGTATCTGTAATCTATAGAGAGGCTGAAGAGCAGCCTCTTTTCTTTTCATTTGTTAATATCAAATATGTCAACTTGTCATTAAAAAAGAAAAAAACCCTGGATAAATCTAATTTTTATTCTTATTTTTTAGATTCAGCCTCAGTGCTCAAGCAATATTTCTTTCTTTGTTTGTTTGTTTGTATCCCATCTTTAGGTTGTTGTTTTTTTTCACACAAGGCATTGAACATATTTTATTTATTTATTTTATTTATTTAGTTTGTCAAACATGTACAAGATAACAGATATAAGTATAAACATGGACATGAACACAGGAAATGAGTACAAATAAATGGGGACAGTAGGACAGGGATAGTAGGCACGCTGGTGCGTTTATGCATGCCCCCTTTATGGACCTCTTAGGAATGGGGTGAGGTCCATGGTAGTCAGTTTAAGGTTGAAGCTGTGGGGGTTTGAGGATGTAACAACAGAGTCAGGTAGAGCATTCCAGGCATTGATCATTCTGTTGCTGAAGTCATATTTTCTGCAATTGAGTTTGGAGTGGTTTACCTTGAGTTTGTTTCTATTAATTGCCCGTGTATTATTGAGGTTGAAGTTTATAGGTAGGACATTGTAGCAAACAATTTTGTTTACTATGCTTAGGTCAGACCATAGGCAGCATGGTTCCAGGTTGTCCAAGCCCAAAATTTTAAGCCTGGTGGCATAAGGGATTCTATTGTGAGCAGAGGAGTGGAGGACTCTTCTCGTGAAATACCTCTGGACCTGTTCAATTGTATTAATGTCCTATACCTCCCTCCTTTTATTTTCCCCACAACAACAACCCTGTGAAGTGAGTTGGGTTGAGTGAGAGTGACAGGTCCAAAGTCATCCAACTGACTTTCATGGTTAAGGCAGGACTAGAACTCACAAATTCCTGGTTTCTAGCCTGGTGCCTTAACCACTGAATCAAACTGGCTACAAATAGTAATAACTATTTGTACTGATGTACAGATCTACAAATAAAGAGGCAAACCACTATTTACCATGCTTGAAGCCACAAGGGGAAACCAAGAAAACAGACAACCAAGTGTAAGCTCATTCAACATCACTCAATCATTCACAAAGAGGCGAATTGTTATATGCTGGTGGGTTATTTAGGAATAGCAAAGCAACTATTTTGGAATTATTCTATTTAGGGATAGCTGAGCATGGAACTTCTGCCACTCAATGAGACTGAAATTACTGGATCCTGCTGCAAACAAGAGGAATAAGCACACAAATAAGGTGACATATACATTAGGGGATTACACAACTGTATGCATAGTATAACAGAGACAAGCAAGATTTTTGCAACTGGAAGTAAAAGTTATATTTTTAAAAATGTTTTATTGGTCAAGAATGCACTGGAAGGGGCAGGAGTAAGGGCCTTTTAGGCAAGGTATTTTTTTCTGATTTAAAACCATTACATGTGTACTAAGTCTCTTTAAAAGTGAGGCACATGTTTTTCTGCTGCTCTTGCAGAAATTCAGTAGTGATTTTTTTTTTCACCCACCCATTCTGTGATTTGCTGTTGAAACTGCAGGGGTTCTGAGGAACATAACAAAAGATTTTGGGAGCCACAGACCCTCAACCTTGCACCACTCAGTAGAATTTTCAATACTGGTCAGCTATCTTCAAAAATAGATAGGAGAATTGTATGACAGCTGATATACAATTATCTATATTCCATTAAATATTATGAGGTTGCTATGACAGTGATGGTAGTAAAAGTTATTACGTTTGTATTCTATAAGTGTTTTTGTGTGTCTAAGGTGTCACTTGAATCAAGAGTTGTTTGTGCTTTCTTAGTTGTTAAGCAAATTTTGCTGGTTCTTAAAAATGAGACAATAATGACAAATAATAATAAGAGCTTTCAAAAACCTTTTCACTGACTCAGCTTAAATAATTGACTGATATATTTCATAAGTGACACTGATATCTGAGCATCTTTTACAACAGCAAAACTTTAAGATGCATGTTCCTTTTCAAAAGAGGTAGACAAGTCATTCAAAACACTTGTATCAATCCCAGACATGCTGTCTATACTTATTTTAAATAAGTACTGAGCAGTGGTGAAATTCAAATGTTTTTACTACTGGTTCTGTGGGCATGGCTTCGTGGGCGTGGTGTGGCTTGGTGGGTGTGGCAGGGGAAGGATACTGCAAAATCCCCATTCCCTCCCCATTCCTGGGGAAAGGATATTGCAAAATCTCCATTCCCACCCCACTCTGGGGCAGCCAGAGGTAGTATTTGCCAGTTCTCCGAACTACTCAAAATTTCCACTACCGGTTCTCCAAACTACTCAAAATTTCCACTACCAGTTCTCCAGAACCTGTCAGAACCTGCTGGATTTCACGCCTGGTACTGAGGGGTCCTTGGTGCTTTCTGTGTTTGGTTGTTTTCTTACATACATTTCATTATCAAACTAGGTAACATCATCA
Source organism: Stegonotus admiraltiensis (assembly GCA_032468215.1). Lineage (NCBI taxonomy): Eukaryota > Metazoa > Chordata > Lepidosauria > Squamata > Colubridae > Stegonotus > Stegonotus admiraltiensis. The sequence goes on along the minus strand of JANHZT010005664.1, from coordinate 319,716 downwards.
ATGCATAGATGATGTTACCCAGTTTGGGTAATGAAAAGTTTTCAAGAAAACAACCAAGCTCATAGAGCACCAAGGATCCCTCATTTCAACCCTGAGCTACAAATATTCTCCTTGAAATAAATACTTAAATATTTGAGGGGAAGGAGAGAGTGAAAGTACCATTTACCCATGCTTAGATTTCAAATGGTGGTGCTCTTAGAGCCAAATTAGGTTAAGAAAATGGAAATTGAATAGCACACTGGTATTCTTTTGTTTTTTTCATAAACAATGATGATTGTTTCAAAACAGAATTAAAATAATAAGTAATCCTGTTGATACAAAGTAAACAAGGATCCTTTACCCACAAATATGCATAATAGTGAAATAACTTCCTGCTAGTAATTAATCAAGGGTTTAAAATATGATAAACATATTTCATTGTATTGATTCTTCTTAACATTTTATATTATGCCTGCCCTCTGGGGGAAAAACCCACAACATACAGTACATTCCAGTGTCATTTTAACTTGGAAATAGAGTTTGGCTCAGTGTGAATTAAGTCCAAGAAAGCTTCTACTGGACAGTAGCCTCAAGCTGTATATAAATTGCAATGAATTCAATAAAATGCCCTATTGCTCACAAACTTTGGGATTAAAGGGTAGATGAAAGATAGGAGGAACTACCATGTTTCCCCAAAAATAAGACCTTGTCTTATATTTTTTTGAACCCTGAAATGAGCGCTTGGCCTTATTGTCGGGGAGGTCTTATTATTTTGGGGTGCATGGAGCAAGACAGGGAACCTCTTGCCATCTAACCTGATTTCCAGATCTGTCACCCGAACCCTAACCCTAACCCTAACCCTAACCCTAACCCTAACCAGAGGAAATGGTGAATACCGGCTGTGCATGCAGTTAAATGTTTTCAGGGAGGGTTTATTTTTTGGGGAGGGCTTATTTTGGGGGGAGGGCTTATTATCAGGGGAGGGCTTATTTTTGGGGAAACATGGGATAAGATTCTTATACCAAAGCAGAAGGCGTGACCAAGTGTGTGAAGACCAATAGAACTTCTTAATGAAAAGATTTTGGGGACTTTAACTTCTTAGTCTCAAAATTGTTGAAAAACCATTTTAAAACAAATAATGCATAGTATGCATTTTCATACTAATTTACAAAGGACGGACAACATTGTTTTAAAATTGTAATTTTATAAGAAGCAAACATCCTGGTGTAAAGACATCATACTGTACTCAGAATCTTATATTGATAGAAACTGCTTGAAATTTGTATATAGGGTTCTAAAACACTTTTTGGAAAGTATTCTTTTTATTTAAAAAATAGTGAAAAGTTTCACATGTTAAGATATTTTTAAATGTTCATGAATATAGCATAAAGTTCTCATGATAAAGTTCTAATTTTATTTTGAGCTTCTCGGAACAGAACAGTTTTATTAAGTTTCAACTGTCTATGGTTTTTGATTTTTCAGAAGCACCTAGGAAAGCTATAAACATAATTTTAAATAGAATCAAAGATGTCATTGCAATTTGCAGACTTTTGCCTTAAAGACAGGTTCTGGCGCTTCTAAGATGAACCTTATTTTTTATGAAAAAAGACAGCTAAGCCCTAGATCTGATTAAATACATTCAGTTTACCCTTTTTTTTTCTTCTGACAGAGCTAGCGCAAAAACATTTTTAGTATGAGATTTCAGAGAATTAACAGATGCAAGATAGTAAAACATGTGTATGTTTTATTCCAGACAGCTTGGCTAGCAGCTTGCTAAATAATTTCCTGGAATGTGTGAAGAATCATTTGAAAACTAAACAAGAAAGACACACTATTAATACTAATGCTCAACTGCCATTCTCTGTAAGTATCTGCAATAAAACAAAAATCAAAGAGAACAAGTAATGATTATCACACCATGTATTTATTATAAGCAAGTAATGTGCAAAAACGCCTAAGGTCAAATTATTCTCGGAGGAAAAAAGATTCTATTTGGTGTATTTGTAATTACAGAATCCAAGGATCCTGGTTGGATCCAATTAAACACATATCCACATACACATTTAACCCTTCTTTTTGAAGTCCTTCTTTCCTTTACATTTATTCTCTAACAGACTGAGCTGAATTGGCTTCCAGAATGTTTCCATTGAAAGCCAAATGTCTGTAGAGATTCTCAGTCATCCAGGTCATGGTTGTCCCAAAGGTGCTTTTTCAGACGGCAACTGGACTTCCTTGTTTTTTCATTTGAAGATGTTTTGCTTCTCATCCAAGAAGCTTCTTCAGCTCTGACAGGATAATGGGGAATGGGAGAATTTATATTCCTTGCAGACAGCTGGCAATTTATATCCTGGACCTGGATGTCAGAAATGACTGAGAATCTCTACAGACTTTTAGCTATACAATTTGGGATGGACATCCTTTGAATAGTGTAGAAGTAGGAATGGATTTCCAGAGGAAATATTGCAGACTACCGGAACCAATAGCACTACTCAGATTACTCTGAGGACACAGATAAACCTCCAATGACCCTCTAAAACAGTGGTTCTCAACCTTCCTAAAGCCGTGACCCTTTAATAAAGTTCCTCATGTTGTGGTGACCCCCAACCATAAAATTATTCCTAAAACCCTCAAAAATATGTGTTTTCCGATGGTCTTAGGCGACCCCTGTGAAAGGGTCATTTGACACCCAAAGGGGTCGCGACCCACAGGTTGAGAACCACTGTTCTAAAAGGATGTAAAGGGATGTAAGGAAGATAAATCCTTCCATTCCCCACTTTCCTGTCAGAGCTGAAGAAGCTTCTTGGATGAGAAGCAAAACGTTTTCAAAAGAAAAAACAAGAAAGTCCAGTTGCCTCCTGAAAAAGCACCTTTGGTTCCAAATGTTCTCTTCCTAAAATATTCTCTTCCTAAAATAAAATGTTCTCTTCCTAAAATAAAATAAAATTGGCAAACCAAAGGGGATTTAAGGAATGTCCAGCCTTGAGAATAATTGGGCAGTCAGGAACTTTGATTACCCCAATAATTATTTGAAGAGAGACTGAAATTGGGCAGTAAGATAATAGATTAACTTCAGATAACCTCAACAGAATCACATTATAATGATTGTTTGATTCAAAATGAAATAGTAACAACGGAATGGTCAGAAATGATAGGCTTGATTCACATCAGAAAGAGCACAATAGCACCTTTTAAGACTGACACAAGCCATTAGACAGTGTACGTTTCAGAGGTGGGTTTCAGCAGGTTCTGACCAGTTCTGGAGAACTGATAGCAGAAATTTTGAGTAGTTCGGAGAACTGGTAGTAAAAATTCTGACTGGCCCCGCCCCCATCTATTCTCTGGCTCATGAGTCCCAGCTGATTGGGAGGAAATGGGGATTTTGCAGTAACCTTCCCCTGGATTGGGGAGGGAATGGAGATTTTACAGTATCCTTCCCCTGGAGTGGGGTGGAAATGGAGATTTTACAGTATCTTTACCATGCCACACCCACCAAGTCACGCCCACCAAGCCATACCACACCCATCAAGCCACACCCACAGAATCAGTAGTAAAAAATTTTGAAACCCACCACTGGACTACGTTTGCTAAACTGCAATTCACTTCATGAGATGCATGGAGCGGGATTAACTGATGATCACTGCATAGCTTATTCTTTTCTACTTAAGGAACCCCAAACTACTGGAGATCTCATATCAGATCTGAAAATTACTACAGCTACATGAAAAGGGTCTAATTGGCAGATGGTGAATTGTAAGGGAAGTTTCAGGAAGCTGCTTTTGTTTGTGAAATTGTGTTTTAGAGATGTACTCTTGGCATTTCAACTCTTCTTAGTAGCTACCAGTCTATTGCAACCTCCTTTCCAGGATATGCCCCAAACAATGTTATTCTGGTAAAACTAAGCAACAGGTTACCATTGCCAGTATTTTAAAATACTGCTGCTTTGCTACTTCAAGCAGATGGCAGCATATATTTAAACATCCACATTTTCCCCTAGTGTATTTGCTAAATGATCAGTCACATAATCAAATGCATGATAGTAGCCAAGGGCAATGAAATATTCGAAGGACTTTGCATATAATTGAAAACAGAAGCACCCACTTTTCCACATGCAGTTCATCTTGGTAAAATATTTTAAGCATTTAATTTCATGTTTCCTTATTTAAGCAAGAATAAAAGTGCAGTGCCAAAAGTACATTCTACTAGGTTGTTGCAGGGATTGTCACTCAAATTTTAAAGATTAAACTGGAGCCAGATTTCTCTTTATTTTTGTTGTGCTATTGCTAGTATGCAGGTGGTTAGATATTGTTTTGTGGAGAGCTTTGTTTATATATTTAGTGGAAAAAGAACAAAAGTTCTCCATGGGAGGGAAAGTGAAGGAAAAAATAGATTCTCAGTTGTTTAAAATACAGTATTTTGTCTCACACAGTATATTTTGTTTTCAGGGTAAAAATTTGGGTATTTTTTCATGGAAACAGCACCCATGCATAAGCACTAATGTGTAGCACAATGCTGTATTTCAACAGCAAAAGTAAAATTGGTTTTTGGGAGTAGACATCGTAAAAAACCAACAAGCTCTTATCTCCGAGTCCTGTTCGATTTGTAGTGTCTTTCAAGAAAAATCATTTCTAAATATACAACACCTTAGCTTTACATTATTGTATGTATGTATTTTACAGTTTTGTATACTGCCCCCAATAAATCAGATTCTGGTGGAAATCATCAGCAAAACCAGAAAAAGTAACAACACAAAGAACGTAATATTAATTAAAATAAAATGCAACTTATTAAACAATGATCATTCAATAACCATGCTAGGGTGCCTAAATGAAAAGAGAGATGAGAAAGGTCATACATCCAGAGAAAGAGTATTCCTGAGTACGTTAGTGACAAGGATTATTATGTTATCCTGGTCTTGGATCTCTCTGGGTGGTGATGGAGGCCCAATAGGAAGTCTCCTGTCATTCAGCTGGGTGGGCAATCATATGTACCACACTTTATCGGTAATGAACAGCACAATGAATTGGGCCTCACTGGCAAAGAGCACAGTGACCTTAGAAGTGCAGGATTATACTTATAAATATAATCCCGCATGTGCACTAGCATAATATCTCAGCTAGCAGCCTGAGCACCAGTGCTTTAACCAGTTGTAGCCTCTGAGTTCTAAGGCAGCCCAGCATAGAGTGTGTTGCAATATTTATTTATTTATTTATTTATTTATTTATTTATTTATTTATTTATTTATTTATTTATTTTTAAATTTATA
>JANHZT010005664.1:264599-276924 GCA_032468215.1 Stegonotus admiraltiensis | reverse complement strand
TAATTTAATATTTTACATATTATTATAATATATTTGATGTTTTGAATTTTAAGTAAAGTTTTGAAATGATTATTTTAATATGTGTTAAAATGTTTGTAAGAAAATATATAATTTAATTGTTGTTGTTTTTTACTACTTAACCACCCCCACCCACCCCGCTTGTCCGCTATTTTTTGGAAGCAGACCTGGCAACCCTGTACAATTTTTCCAGGGGGTTTTCAGCAAGCAAAGTCAATGGGGGGAGGGAGCTGGATTTGCTTAATGACCATGTTATTCACTCAATGACCATGGCAAAAGGTGTGAAATTGGGCATGACTCACTTGATTATTGTCTCGCTTAGCCACCAGTCCCTATTGTGGTCATACATCAAGGATACCTTTATTCATAAAGCATTTCTTGATGACTCAGTTGGCAAGCTATATGTGAGCAACCTTTTAAGATGTTATTTCATGCAGAAGAATGCCAATCAAAGACTGGAAAGCAAAAGTTATTTTGTGCGCTGTAATGTTTAAGGTGTCACAGTACTATACAGGACACTTGGTATCATAGTAGGGCGAGTAGATTAAGCCATTAGAATGACTTTATATACAGTAGTTCCACAGGTAGCCTTAACAACAATTTAGTGCTCTTAAAAACTCTACAGAAAGCTGAAAGAGGACTGTTTTTGAACACCATTGAATCTTCTGCAGGTCTGGAGGGAGAGAATGGGAGGCATGCATTATCCAAACTTTTAAAGGGAAATAAGTTCTGGAATATCTTTCACCCAACTCAATTGTGTTGTTTACGGTGTGGTGTGAGGCAGTATATTTATTATACTGATGTCATGCACAGTTTGCAGTGGTGAAGGAAACCCTTGCACCCATCTTCTCTGTCACCTCAGAATCAATGACTTCTATCTTTTGTGTAATTCCGTTAAGACCTGTTCTTTTTAATGGAGTTGGATTTTTTTAATGCCCTTCAGCTAAGTTGCATAGAATACAGTATAGTTTCCTATACTTACTACTGACTTCAAATAAAGATTGGAAGAGGGCAAAATTCTTCAGTAGAAATGTCCAGGAAAATCAGCCCTAGACTTATAGTGAAAAACATTTTTTTTAAAGTATAAAGACAAAAATAAAGAGAAAATAAGACTGTTACATGAACTACAGAACTGAGTAATAAAGCTGCAGTTCATCCATTATAATAGTCCATGCTGAACAGGAAACAAATGAAGAGGCGGAAACCCAAAAAAGTTTTTAAAAAAAGAAAAGAAAAGTTAAGATCTTAATTCAGCCTGACTCATGAAATATTTTGGACTGCAGTTCTCACTCTCCTCAGCCAACACACCCATTTGCATTTTCACTGGGGATGTTGGAAGCACTAATCTAACCCCACACATCTACCAAAGCGCCCAATAGTCTTGCAAGGATTCAATTTTATTTTACCACTCCACATTGACATTTGGCACTCTTAACTGTGCTATAATAAGGAAAGAAAATTACCACAAATGAAATCTGGATAAAGAATTTAAACTAAGAAAATACCATAGAAGGCTTTGGAATTGAATGGATTAGCAATGAGGTCGCCTGGAGCTTTTTTATTTGCAGATCAAGAAACATCTCAGAAACTACTGTATATATAGAAGGCAATGTTGCCTTCAATTCATTCCCAACTCATTCCAGAGTCAGCCATGTTTCTTAAAGTAGTACTTCCTGGTTTCTTCCAGAACAAACTCTGTCATCTGGTTCATCTATAGTACATTTTATCGATTCAGGTGAGGATTGACTTTATCCTAATTGGTTGCCTAAGGCTGCTTTAGTCACATCAACTTTGTTTCTGGCCCATTGATTGGCAAGTTGCCCTTTGGCAACAAGAGAATCAGGGCAAAAAAAGTAAACCATCCAACCTGCCAGTAGATCTTGCAGTGGTCTTTGAGCTTAGAGAACACCTGTGTACAGTATGTGTGCAGTGAGGGGAAGTGACTCTTTAGCCACCAGTCTTCTGAGACTGGAGAGCTTTGGGGACAAGATAAGTGGAGTGGAAGTGATTATATTTAGTTCAATGATAAAGCTGTCACTTCCTCCCACATCATTCATTCATCAAATTTCTAGGCTGCTTGATTCCAAATGGAAACAAGAAGATGGAGCACTCAGGGTTACTTATGACCCAATTCAAAGTTCTAATGGATCCTCTCCTTCCTCCTCCCCCAGGCAGTCGTGTGTGTGTGTGCGTGTGCGTGTGCGTGTGTGTGTGTGTGTGTGTGTGTGCGTATACACAGACATACACATACCCCTATCCATTTTGGACAATGGATTTTCTTAATGATAATTGCATTCACTTAATGATGGCCACAAAAACTAGTAAAACTGGACATGACCAAGTGGTGACCCACTTAAGCAGCCCAACCTCTGACCATTATTCTGGGCTCAATTATGATGGTCAAGAATTACCTTTATATGCCAGCTTCCTCAAGGAGAAGAACATTTTAACATTGCAGTGTAACAGAGTATCTAGATCAGGGGTGTCAAACTTGTGGCCCACAGGCCGGATGCGTCATGTGTTGGCCACGCTCACCCGTTTTAGCAAAGGGGTGGGGGAGTTGTGATATGTCATGTGATAAAAATGTGACGCTGCGAGTTTGACACCCCTGATCTATATTTTCCATAAAACACAAGTTAACAAAAAAAAATGACAATTCTAGACTATTAGTAGAAACTGCCATCATAAACTGAAAATGACCTAGATTAAAGCCACTGTGCTTCCTTGGAGTCTCCTTACTCATCCATTCCTAGTACTAACATGAATTCTGTGTTTATTTTCCTCCTGTGCTTTTAAAGTAGCATTTTCCAGCTTCTGTCCCCTTGAACAGTCACATCCATGTGCATGAAATGTTACATGATAACCTCAGCCATTCATTGATAGCTGCACAGAATCACAAAGCTCATCTTTTAAGAAGCAAAATGGCACCTCTGATGGGCCATGATTCAGATTCAGACTCTGCCTCCAGTTCTGATAACCTTGCTCCAGCCAAAGCTGTGGATTAATTGTTCTCAGCAATCACCAAGGCATTATTCATCTGAACATGCTGAGTAATCACAGGCTTCTCCTGATCAGCTGTGGCAGTCAAATGATTTAAGGCATCATTTCCAAGGCCCAGGCCTCAATACGCGCAACAGTGAGCAGAACAATACCAGTCAATGTGGCTTCTCACTAGGCAAAGGTGAAAGCCTAAGTAATTGCAATCGGCTGTCTGCAGACAGTTATATAGTTGCTTTGCCTTTAGTTTTGTTGGAAACAACTGTTCGGCATTTTAGTTTGAGATTCTTGTATATGAACTTTATGACTCTTGGATAGGCTGTCTACCTGATTTGGCTTTCTGTGACTCTTGGACCGTCTTTTGACTATGCTATTGCTATTTGGACTGTAATTGGCATTTTTCAGGCAAGGTCTCAGTGCTAGGTATTTGGATTACATTTCTGTTTGCTGCTATCTGCTTAAACTGTAGTAAACACTTCAGTTTCTGAGTACTGTGTGACTGTAACCCTGAAGCAGAACAGCAACCATGGATCTCGGTCAAGGACTCCTACTCTTTGAACATGGATTTTCTTTCCCTGGGTCTTTATTTAGATGCAGGCCTTTATCCACAGATCCTGCTGTAATCCTGCTTCATCGCCTTCTATCTTTTTTCCCCTTTTGTTGAAAAATTTAATCCTATCCATTAAAATGCAGAACTCTGATCTGGGCAAGTGTACTTTTCCCCTCACTTGGCTTGATCCTTTAAAAAATGTTTTATAACTTCACCTGTAAACTGCTAAAGCAGGGAACCAATTCCCTTTTCTGTCTTCCTTCATGTCTGAGTGCTTAAAGCCTTACTATTTCATAACTTCTATATAGAATCATCCCGTCTGGGCAGCCACCCATTTTTTTTCCCTTTGTGTATGTGGTTTCTGTTCCAAAAGCAAAGACAAAAACCACAAAACACACACTGCAGCATATTCTCCTAAACAAGTGCATTTCTTTTTAGCAGCTACTGTTGATTGTGTGCAGATGAGAGTCCACTGCAGTGCCAAGATAGATACACTGTCTTTTCATTCTTGTCTCTGACATTATAAGAAACAATTCTGTGTACATACAGAATACCTGCTTAATCACAGCTGCCTCTTTCTTTCATGGAGTATGGGAGGATTTTGAAAACTTGGATTCCCACAATGCATAGATGCCACAGGATGGAATCCATATTCTGATTTGGACTCCTTATAGTAATAGTTCATAAATAGGGAGCCCCTTTACTTGTGGCTTTTTCAGACCATTGTAGCTCATGGTCACAGGTTCATTGATGTGGGGATTAGATGTAGTAGAGTTGTCAGGGAATTGTGCAGTAGGTATCCAAATGAAGTCAGAGACACTGATACAAATTTGTAGTTTTATATAAATAAATACATTTAACATTTGTATTTTTAGCAGACAAAGATAGGGGCACTGGAACATCGTGAGGTAAATCTTTACAGCACACATAGCACACAGAAGAAAAAGGTGGGGGGAGAAAGAATCTCCCCTTTAGACCCACAGCAACCAATCATAACATAGATTGCCTTATGCAGGCACCAGCACACTCCCTCTAACTAACCAATCAACTACAACTGTGTCGGGGTGAAATCCAGCAGGTTCTGACATTTTCTGGAGAACCGCTAGCGGAAATTTTGAGTAGTTCAGAGAACTGGCAAATACCACCTCTGGCTGGTCCCAGAGTGGGGTGGGAATGGGGATTTTGCAGTATCCTTCCCCTGGAGTGAGGTGGGAATGGGGATTTTACAGTATCTTTCCCCTGCAATGTCCACCATGCCACGCCCACAAAGCCACACCACGCCCACAAAGCCACGCCCATAGAACCGGTAGTAAAAAAAAATGAATTTCACCCCTGAACTATGTGTTCTGGCACATTGTACACTTTACTATTCCAGCTACATTTGATATCCTAACAACAGTTTACTACAGGTAATCCTCAACTTACAATCACAACTGAGCCCAAAATTTCTGTTGCTAAACAAAAGTTGTTAAGTGAATTCTGCTCCATTTTTACAAGCTTTCTTGCCACAGTTATTAAATGAATCACTGCAGTTGTTAAATAACATAGCTACTTAAGTGAATCTGGCTTTCCCATTGATTTTGCTTGTCATAAGGTCACAAAAGGTGATCACATACACCGGGATACTGCAACTGTCATAAATATGAGCCAGTCACCAAGCATCTGAATTTCGATCTCGTGATGACGGGAATTCTGAAATTCTGCTATTGAATCTTTTCATGGAGACTTGAAAACAGTTTCCTGTTTTCAAGATGAATCCTGTTATTAAATGAATTAGGAATTATATATCGGGTCCAAACTGAGAGCGCTAAAAATAATGTAGTTGCAAATACCACCAGTTGGTGGCAACAGACAATTAGTATTTAGCCTTTAATATAAGAAAGGATAAGGCAAATTGGCTCTCAAACAAAAAGATTTCTAAACATGTCTCAGTCCACACAATATTATTCTTAAAACAGCCTACAATTAAGGTGCTATGAATACAGGACACAATCGGCTTACACCCAGTAAGCAAGGATATCAGTGTTAAGTTAAAAGAAAAGCATTCACTTATATGTTTCCATTTTCCTTAAGCATTTACTCACTCATTAGCAGGTTTTTCTTATTACTGTTTTTTTCTCAATAGAGTATTTGTTTTATTCCCCTAGCACAGAGCTGTTAAACTCCGGGCCCGTGGGCCAGATGCGTCATGCGCTGGCCACGTCCATGCCCGGTTTAGTAAAGGGGGGGGGAAGTCCTGATACATCATGTGACACCACCATGACAACGTGAGTTTGACACCCCTGCCCAAGCATGTATCTCAAGAGATTTAGAGAAATATGCTGGATCTTCCTCCCTACCCCAACCCCCAACTAACTCTATTTCATGTGTTGAATAAGCCTACATCAGATTAGAAGAGGAAAATAAAAATTACTCCAGGAGTGTTTAAGCTATTTTCTGAGATTTCCAGCTAGCATTGCAGTAACTCAGATGGTTAGACAGATGTTTGCAAGTACAGAATTACTAATTTTTCAAGCACATTCTCTGCTTTCAAGGGTGTCTAGAGGTACTTCCAGATGGATAGCTCTTAGTGTTTCCAGTCAAAGTCATTCTGGATTTATTCCATCAATTCTTTTTTTTTTCCTTTTTGGTAAGGAAAATATAGTGAGAAAAATACTGGAAGGTTACAAATGGAAACCAACTTCATCTGAACTCCACCCCTTGTAATATTTGGGGAATAATCAGATGACTGCATGATATAAAATTAATCAAATCTACTCTGGTTTCCCTTGATTGCTAGTTAACTTGCTCTGTTGCTTAAGGGGTTGCAAAGAGCCCCACACTGCTAACAAACTGTAGAAGGTTAAACTAAAGGGGGGAGAGCGATTCCTAAGGCACTGATCCCATCTGGTAACTAACTTCCTCCTGAGCCTCAAAAGAAAATGCAACTGAATTTCCTAATCTCCCCCCCCCCCAAAAAAATGTGCTGGAGGACCTCTGTCAGAAGATTCCTGTCAAAATAAATGCCACAGAGTTGCCGTAGATCTTCATTTAATTCAGGAAGCCAGTTTCAAAAGGATGTTGAAACTATTTTGCAATGTTCAGTGAAACCAAATATGAATGGTATTCAGTTCTATATAAGATAACCATTTTATTTATTTGTCTCTTTATTTTTACAAATAACTCAAGGCAGTGACCACATCCAACACATCACAATCATTATTGTGATTTTGTGCCAATTTTATACATAAATTTATGGTTTTATTTTGATGCCGCCAAGGGTAGCTTTGCAGCAATAAATAAACACATCTCCCTTCTCCTATTTTCCTCACAGCAATGAACCCTGTAAGGTGAGTTGGGCTGAAAGACTGGCCCAAAGTCACTCATCTACTGGGTTTTATGACTAAGGCAGGATTTGAACTCACAGTCTCCTGATTTCTAGGCTGGTGCCTTAACCACTAGATCAAACAGTATTATAAATAATAGTGTAACCATTGGTAGCTAATTGAAAGCTGGAAGCTCCTGTATAACTGGATACAGGTGTGGCCACTTTTGAGTTATTTGCCAGTAAATGCCAAAGTTGCTTCCCGTACTACTCTTCACACTTTTTAACTGCACCCTTTATATAAGCAGAAAGCTATTTGTTTTCAAACTCACCTTGTAGACTGGACAAAAAGTATCCAGTTTGATTTATGGTAGCCTTATCCTATTCTTGCTTCAAGCCTGATATTTTTACTTTTCTCAACCAATCATACAAATCTTTTTCACTATCACATTGGAAGTCTCATGAAATAACCTTTGCAACTGAAATCTAACAATTAGAATTGGAGCTAAGTCCTCACAATGTTTTTCAAGCTTTTTAAAAGCTCTTTTTAAAACTGCAGCTCCTAAACTGATCACAAACTATTTTATGGTCAAACTCCCGAAGTAACAAATATGACACTGGCAAAAGATTCACAGACAATAAGCATTAGCATATAGCTGAATGAGGCAGCACAGTCTATAGGTATAGAGGGTATGGGGAATGGCTTTGAAGAATAGAGGAAGAGCTGCTACTAAGGCAAAGGTCAGGTAAAAGAGGCTTGAATCCAGGCCAAGGAATAATCAGACAACCCTCTTCCTAGTTCACATGAAGATAAAGGAAGTGTCAGGCCCAAAAGTTCAGATCCACACCTGAAAATTGAATTAAACTAATTTATTCCTACTTCTGCCTATGCACAGGAATTTTCTCAACTAATGGTTAGTGGCTGCTTAGAGTTAGATTGGGATCAACAGAATTCAAGAGGGAGTTGAACTTAGTCTGCTTGTGGATACATAAGGATTCTAGGTTGATTCCTCTTTTCATTCCGCCCCCCCAGATTCTGCCAGTTCTTCTCCTACAGGGAGGGAGGGAAAAGTGTATTCTTTCCTGCAAGATTCAGATAGAAAGATACTAGTTTTAAAATAAAACTAGTAGCAACCTACATGGCATTTCTTTCCTACTCTGGTCTACCTAGGACTGACAAGAGGTCAACACATGATCTAGAACACCATCAATTCAGTGGTGGGTTGCCACCGGTTCGGACCGGTTCACAAGAACCAGTAGTAAAATTGGGCGACTCCACCCACTGACGCAGACATCATCAGGAAGCTTCTGTGCAGGCGTGCACGTGCACGGCCCTGTTGCGAACTGGTAGTTAAGGTAAGTAGAACCCACCCCTGCACCAATTATTTGATCATTATTTTCTTGAAGGAAATAATGAAACCATTATTTAAAAGCCTGCTTTGGACTCTATTCATGCACAGGTTATAAATGATGGCTCAGTTCTAAGCATTTGTTATATACTTTTTAAAACTTCTAAGAATTATAACCATGGTTGGGATAATGTGAGTTGAAAGTCTAACATGAACAACAGGCAACCCAAGCAGTAATTCACTTTATTTCATAGAAAGTTGGGTACAACCTGACTGTTGAATGGCTCCCAAGTGGCCTTCATGATTATGTGTGCATTTTTAAGAATAGAAATTAAAGATGGGCATCATTTTGACAGAGGAGGATATTTTTTTCCACTGGTGAGAGGCCTGGTGCCAACAACCCTTTTGGCTTTATGTAAATTATATATATTATGGATTATTTGCAGCATTGGCCTCACCCTCCTTGGCTCCTATACAGTATACAACTCTATTGTGACTTCTAACTGTTCCATGCACTGAGATTTGGGACATTTCTAGGAACCAGCTATATTCATCTTTTATTCAGAACTTGTTTGCTTCAAGGCCCAGCTGTCTTGAAAAAGTATTCTTGAAGCAAATCTTGGCCTGTTGGCTTTTAACGTAAATAATATCAGAATACTTATCTGTGAGAGTATTTAAAACAGCTGCTGTTGAAGAAAAGGCAAACAGGAGAGTAAATTTCCAGAATGGCACAAACTCATAGGTTTTGCTGGTATCAAAAAAACCCTGCAAGATTGATCTGATCACCATCTGTAAAATACCTCATTTCAGCATGACTCAATCCGGCTTCAGAGTTTTTAATGTTTCCACATCTACATTGTCCGTTGCCAGAGAACTTGCTTTCCCTCTGTACAAAGTAGTAGTCACAGAATGTATTTGAAGACACAGTGAAAACAGGGACTGTACCAATGAGACCTTTCAAAGAATCAAAGATGTTATCACTGAATTCCCAGATAGCATCCATATCATTGCATAACAAAACACATTGTAGGTTCACTCGCATACCACACATCCTTGCTACTGAATGAGGATTCCTTCTCACATGAACAAGCTTGATCTCTGTACATCTCTAGACGTATAGGCCCCTTTCACACAGCAGGGGTCATGTGCTGAGTGTGCAACTGCAGAGCACAATTCTGTGACCTCCTATTTTCTTCCAGTGTGTGTGACGTGTCCTTGTTAAAAAAGACCAAAAGGCCCAGTGGCTCCATGGCGAAGCTGTTCTAAAATATTTCTCACTATCTGCCACAATGAGTTATTGTTAAGTTGATTTTTTTTTTGTTAATTATTACCATAAAATGTGTGCCAACTATTTGGCAGATGTTGCTTACAATGTTATAACATTAAAATATCATGTAACAAAATATGAGTTTTCAAAAAATATATCAATCACTATCCTCCAATAAAGTCTTCAACTGCTTTATGGAAGAGACTATTTTTAGCAATATTTTAAAGGATAAAATATTATGAGCACGATAACAGGGAGAAACCCTGTGTGCCATCCTGAGCCTCATAGAAGAAGGGAAAAATACATATCTAATACAAAAAATGGATTTAAAATGTATTTGCAATGTTAATAATGTCCCACTAGGTGACAGTATCATTTTATTTCAATTAGTAGTAGGAGTCTTACAACACCTTTTTGGATTAAAAAACATCCTTAAAAGGCATAAGCTTTCATGAAGTGTAGTTCACTTTTTCAGATTCATGGAATAGTAAGCAAATGTGGCATTAAAAAGGGATGATAAAAGCTAGTGGGGGAAAAGTAGTTATGCAGATGCAGGTTATATTTGAGATTGATCACAAGCACTTTGTCAATTAACAACTGTGTTACAAAAGCTACTGGGTTTAGTTAAGACCTTATAATACAGCTTGCAGCCTATTAATTTATATAAATTCAGCTGACTCATGCTTAATTGTTCTGACAGCCATTTTGTTCCCAAAATACTACTTTGAGTTCACCAGTTTGGTGTAATGATAAAGGTGCTGGCCTAGAAACCAAGAGATTGAGAGTTCTAATCCTGCCTTAGGCAAGAAAGTCACCTTGGTCCAGTCACTCTCAATCCAACCCATCTCACAGGGTTGTTGTTGTGGGGAAAATAGGAAGAGGATGGAGTATTAGGTATATTCACTACCCTGAGTTATTTATAAAGTGATAAAAGCAGGATAAAAGTCTAATAAATAAATAAATAAATAAAAATTCTGATTTAACTTTCTTTTGGGTTCTGATATTAAATTTCTGTCTATTGATTTTGTGCAAACTCTGTTTATTCTTCAGAGGAATTCCCATGTGCATTGCTAGCAGACAATGGCATGTATCTTATTAAAACCAGTGGTGGGATTTAACCAGTTCATACCGGTTCAGGCAAACCAGTTATTAAATTGCTCCCTGCTATCAAAGTGGATCCTGGGCATTGCGCTGTGCTGCAATGAAGAAACGGGCAACAGAGCGGCCAATGCGAGGGAAGGAGAAAGCCGGTTTCCTTCCTCCTTCCCTTGAGCTGGCCGCTCCGTTGTCCGTTTCTCCAGCGCCCAAGATCCACTTTGATAGCGGAGGATAATAATTTTCTTGGCCAAACTAACCCTGCAGTCTGCCCTACATTGGGCCCAGCTTCAATCGTGATGCCAACTTAATTCCTTGCCCCTCTCACTTTTGCCTGCAGACTGATGCGGAGGAGGGAATCCCTGCCTCCACTTCCCCCCAATTCTTCACCTTCCCACATGAGCTCTCGGGAGCATCAACTCCTTGTGTCTACGGAAACCCCACTCCTCATTCCTCATAAACCTCATCTCTTAAAGGAGCCGCGTCCAGAAGGCTGAAACAGCCATGAGATCAATGTGCAAACAAGCACCCTCGGAAACAGCCTTTTGCAAAGGGTGGAAATTTAACAACCAGTTTGCCCAGGGTCAGGTTGCCTGTTATGGGAGACTCATCCCATATGTGCAGCGGAGTTGGAGGACGGGGATGGGCGATGCCTCCCATGACAGTCAACCTGACCCTGGGCAAATCAGTTGCTAAATTATTTGCATCCCACCACTGATTAAAACAATACGTGAAGATGTTTTTAATCTTGTTTGTGGAGCTGTTGTGTCCTCTGATGGTGCTATTGGTGTAAATGTGGGAACAGAATAGACATCCAGATTTATTACAGGTCAGGTTCCCATGATAGCATTATTATTCTGTTGTTTCTAAATGATTGTCAGAAACTGCTTCAGGTTGGGTAGATATCTGTTTCTAAATATGGGCCTGCCACCTAGTACCTGAGAAAAATGCAATCAATTTATTTATTTTCCACCTTTATTATTTTTATAAATCATTCTAGGTGGTAAACACACACAATACTACGTCCTCCTCCTATTTTCCCCACAACAGCAATCCTGAGAGTGACTGGCTCAAAGTCACTCAGCCGACTTTCATGCCTGAAGTGGAACAAGAACTCACAGTCTCCCACTTTCTAGTCTGGTGCCTTAATCACTATATCAAACTGGCTCTAGCAATATCATTGTCCAGTATGGATTATAGTTTATTCATAATTTGAATAAACTGGAATTCATACTGAGCTGAGAGTGTAGGTTAACAACCAGTGGTGTTCTCTGGTAGTAACTGCCCTCCAATAGGTTCTTCATAAGAACTGATCTGGCTCTATTAATTTGTCAATTGATCTTAATGGATGGATAGTTCAGCCTCCTGAATGATTAATTTACATGCCTAGTTTAACTCCATCAATTGAATAGTTCTGCCTCAGCTGCAGTTCATGAAAGTTTCTGGCATTTAATAAAATAAGTTGCTCAGACCAACCACATTTATTTGTTTGTTTGTTTAAATTTATTGGCTGCCCATCTTACCCTAGGACAGTGATGGCTAACCTTTTTGCCATCGTGTGCCAAAAGCGGGAGGAGCACAATGGGGTCACACGCATGTGTGCCCACATCCATAATTCTATGTGCCCTGCCCGTCCATGCTCCCCTCGCTTTTGGCATGTGATGGCATGGTGGGCCCAGTAGGCCTGTTTTTTGCTCTCCCCAGGCTCCAGAGCCTTTCTAGGAGCCTGGGGAGGGCAAAAACGG
>JANHZT010005664.1:136231-150566 GCA_032468215.1 Stegonotus admiraltiensis | reverse complement strand
AGACAGCCAAGCTGTCTTAGGAATTCTGGGAGTTGAAGTCTACAGGGTGTGAAAGAGCCAAGTTTGCCTACCACTGTGCTAGCAGATATTGGAGCACTGCTATCATGTCACCGCTAGTCCTTCTTTTCATATTACTAGACATTCCCAATTCCTGCAACTATTCTTCATATGTTTTAGCCTTCAGTGCCTTAATCATCTTTGCCCTTCTCTGCACTCTTTCTAGAATCTCAACATCTTTTTTATATTGTGGAGACTAAAACTGGATGCGATATTCCAAGTGTGGTCTTATATAAAGATATTATATAAAGTGGTACTAATGCTTCATGTGACCTTGATTCTATCACTCTGTTAATGCAACCCAGGACTACATTGCTTTTTCTTTCCTGATTATGGCTGGATTTGTGTGTATTTTCTTATGATTCCCTCCATTTTTAAAGGGACTTCATACTAAATTTTGTGTTGAACAATTACCTCCAGAATAAATGGTACCTGTTTACCATTGAGTTCTTTTATGTATACCATGTCATAAAATAACAACCTGCTTCTCAAGAATGTTATTCAATAGAAATCTCTTAGTTCATACAGTATCAGAAACTTGGACTAGCTCTCTGGTAGGTACATGAGGAAAGTGAGCTGAGCTAGTGAACAAGACTTGGCTGGTGAGGGGAAGAAAGGCAGGCATATTTTTTATCTTATTTATTAAATTTATATGCTGCCCATCTTGTTATTGAATCACTCTGTAAAATTACAACATATAATTTTAATTTCCTTTCAGTGCAATTGTCATATAGGTAAAATTTGAGTGGTTATAGGGTACTCTACTGTCTTATTGTCAGCCACTCAATGTAGACCAGGTCAGGAAACAGACACATGAAATACTAGAACTCTGTTTTATTGATAGTCATTGAATCTCAAATACCTGCCAGCATTCCTTTTTTCCTTCCTCTTATGTGAAAGACAGTAAAGCTGGGCTATATTGAGTGTCTTCCTGACCCCTTTCTGGTTTTAATCAGGGGTGGGTTCTATACCTTTACTACTGGTTCGCATCGCGCACATGTGCACTTGCTTCACTCACGCACTCTCTTCTGCACATGCGCACTCTCTTCTGCACATGCGCAGATCACCGATGACGTCCAGGTTAGTGGGCGGAGCCTCTTGCCAGTTTTACTACCAGTTCTTACGAACTGGTCCGAACTGGGGGCAACCCACCACTGGTTTTAATTTGTATTTTCTTAGTGGTTCTGCCACCGCCCTATGAGTCTATGATTTTATTGCATTAGGTCAGCGGTGTCAAGCTTGTGGCCTGTGGGCCGGATGCATCATGTGCTGGCTACGCTCACCCATTTTAGTGAAGGGGAAAAAAGTTGCAATAAATCACATGACGCCACAAGTTTGACACCCCTGCATTAGATGATTGTTCAACTCTATTTTTTTTCTTCTAGCTGATGTAATATTTTTTTAAAGAGTTCCAAACTTTATACAATAATCTGGTTTATTATGAGTGTAACTGGCATTTCACACATGTAATCTGGAAGTGTGCAATCTTTTTGAAGCAGAGAGATTCATTTTTCGGGAGGGCAAGGGTCACATAGTGAAATGATGGAGCTAAGTGAGTGAGAAAAAACATTCCCCCTCATTTAATTTTAGCAGAGAGGGGGCATTATCTCCTTTCTAAATTTATGTTAAGCCTGTTTTGTATATAGCCTGCCTTTATTATATTTACAAATAACTCAAAGCGGTGAACATATCCAGCACACCTTCTTCCTCTTATTTTCCCCACAGCCACAATCCTGTGAGGTGGGTTGGACAGAAGGAGAGTGACTGACTCGAGGTCATCCATCTGGCTTTCATGGCTAAGGCAGAATTTGAACTCATGGTCTCCCACTAGCCTGGTGTCTTGACCATTAGTCCAAACTGGCTGCAGTTTCATCAAGGTTGTTTCCCTACTCCTCTACACTAAATATCACTATCCCTATTGGTCTGGATAGAACAATACAATTTCTTTTTAATTAGGAGGGAAAAGACATGGATGTTAAGTAGCAGCAATTATAAATAATAATTTCCTCCCACATATTCTATATTGCCAATCATTGACATATTCAAGGATGCCAGATAGATAGAAGCATAAGAGTATTACAGTGTGCATGTAAACTCCACATCTTGCCTATTGTACAAGAAGCAGCATGTATTCAAACTTTAAAAAATTGGCAGAGCAACAGATACATTTGGCTTTAAAATTATCAAGCTATAATATTATCAACCTAGCTATATTTTATCAGCAGAGAAATAAGTATTTCTGGCTTTAAGGCTGTCAAACTACATTCATAACCAGCTAACTACAGTACCTTGTGCATATTATGTCATAGAAATTATTAAGTTAGCAACCCTGTCCTTACTGAAGACCTCAGGAGGTGTGGCTAGAGGTATTACGATGTCACAAAGGTAGGCGGAGTCCTGATTTTTGGCCTTTGGGTGGTGCAGGAAACTTTTCAGTGGCATTTTTGTCTCTGACACATACATATTGGAAATATGGATGCTCCCCAAGTACTCTGCTGAAGCCATTTATTTTAATATCCTTGGGCACAGTCAGTCTGAAAACATATTTAAGGTCTATCCTGTTATTAAGAAGTTGGGAGTTTGATGTCGTCTCATCTACAACACTGGAGTGCTTGGCAGGAAAGCACAGAGAAGGATTTTTTGGGGGGCTGGAAAACTTAGTTAATTCCACCATTAACCTGCTCTTACTATGAAGAATCAATTTTGGAGCCTCCAATCAATTTATAATCCTGTCATTCCACCTCACGTACTGTGGAATGTTGAAGGAAAAGTTGTGAGTAAAGAAATAGATGTATGTTTCTTTAGAAGTAGTGGTAAAGAAGGAGGATCTGATTTAGACTTGAGGGCAAGGGAAGAAAAGTAAAGTTTTTTTAGAGAGTTTGTGGGAGAAAATGGGTTGTGCCTCTGTGGGAGAAAATATGGGTGTATGAAGGGGAGGGGCATGTATGAGGTCATAATGATGAAAAAAATGGCTTGTGGTGGAAGGAATAGCAATAGCAAATAGCACTTAGACTTATATACCACTCCATAGTGCTTTTCAGCCCACTTTAAGCAGTTTACAAAATCAGCATTTTGCCCCCAACAGTCTGGGTCCTCATTTTACTGACCTCGGAAGGATAGAAAGCTGAGTCAACCTTGAGCCAGTGAGAATCAAACTGCTGGCAGTCGGCTGAGTTAGCCTGCAATACTGCATTCTAACCACTGGACCACCAGTGCAGTGGTTAGGTCTATGTGAATGGAAATGGGCCATGGGTAAGAGAATGGGGTACAGGTGAGCTCTTGATATGAGAGCCAAAATGAGATGGCATGAACTCTGCATAAGGCTCGTATGAGATCTACTGTATATGTGCATGGGCGACAGAATAGATGTATACAGTGATATGGAAAACAGATTTTACGTCTTTAAGAGAGAATGAAGTATGTATGAGAGAATAGAATGTGCAAGGATGCCATAATCATGCACCAAACATGAAGCATGAGTGAGAAAAGAGATTATCTGAAAGAATGATTGAATATAAACTGTGCGTGAAATGAAGTGGGCCTTGTGTATATAAACAATGAAGTAAGCTATCAGGTGAACACCAACTGCCTCCTCAAATCCAGACTTTTAAAACTAGATGCACTATTTTCTAAAGCAGGGGTGGGCAAATTATGACCAGCTTGGCTGTCTCAGGAATTCTGGGAGTTGAAGTCCACAGGTTGTAAAGGGGCCACAGTTGCCCAACCCTGTTCTAAAGAAAATATTTGTTCTCCTGCTCTCCACATTCATAAGTGTTCACTTTGTCCTGTATATTTTTCTGTAAATTGAGAGTTATATTCTCAGCTAGAAATTCTAATATAGGTAGTCCTTGATTTATGACCCTAATTGAATATGCCAAGTGGGTCACTATCTTCTGAATCATTCTTAAAAAGGTACTTATTACCTGGTTTTAAAGTTTGAATCCTCCCTCCCCGCCAGACATTTCAGACGCTCAGCAACCAGCCTGCTAAATGCCTGCTAAATTGGCCATTTGTGGCATCCTTTGGTTATATGACTGAAATTTGTGTCATTCCCCCCCCCCAAAAAAAGCAGTGTTTACTTCCAGTTTTTGACAAAAACGCACCATTAGGAGCCAATGAGTTCACTTAATGACTCTGACATTTGTTGCCAAAAGCTTAAAATTGGATCCAATCATCAACCTAAGGCAGGCTCCATTACAGTCATAAGCTGAGGACCACCTACACAGGGGCAATAAATAAATGGTTTGTCACTGACTTCTTCCAGAATATCTTACAGACCCAGGATTTTCTGGTGGTCTCTGTTCATGTGCTAACTAGGCTTTTGGGAGATCAGTCAGAATAGTTTTGATGCTACCAGCTGTGCCACTATTCCTAGATTTAAATTCTATATAATTATAATGTTCTATGTTTGTAAGTGATTTATAGAAGCCATCAGGACTGATATAAAGGTGAATTTAATAATAAAAAATACTGCAACTCTTTAGTTCTGCCTAATATTACTCTCCGTTTACTCTAGCAGTCTAGTAGGCATTTCTTGCAGCTGGACTGCATATATTTTACTAATTTATACAATTGTAGAAAACTCCCAGCCCCAAATATTGGGGCCCAAAAAAGCTTGCAATGCCTGGTACAGTTCAAAAGCTCATTTTTATACTTTTTTAAAATAGATTTTATAG
Source organism: Stegonotus admiraltiensis (assembly GCA_032468215.1). Lineage (NCBI taxonomy): Eukaryota > Metazoa > Chordata > Lepidosauria > Squamata > Colubridae > Stegonotus > Stegonotus admiraltiensis. The sequence goes on along the minus strand of JANHZT010005664.1, from coordinate 145,833 downwards.
ATTAAATAATTTTTAATAGATTATGAATAATTTTATAGATTATGAAATGAAATTGGTGAAGTTGTAATTTGTAAAAAGTAAACCAGCTTCCCTTACTTTTTATCTATAATATCTATAGATATTATGACTTCATTTCCTAAATTACCAACCAGTGCACTGGAGATGGATGTATCTTTCCTTTCATCCCATTTTAATACCACCAAAACTTCTCTTTTCTAAGAAATAGGACTGTGCACCTTTTCTCTGAGAAAAGTGGTAGAAGTTTCAAAAAAGTCCTCTAAGGTATACCTCTTCCTTCAAACTCTGATTTAGCCTCACTTTTTTTTACAAGTGGAACAAAAATTTTACATAAAGTTGTCAAAATAAAACCCCTCATGAACCTAAATATTTGGTACAATAGCTACCTTGATTGCCACAGGCAACATGATAAACTCGGTGTTTCTTTTCCCTCTCCATCTCAAAATAAATTTAAGAGTGGAAACAATAATCCTTTAGGAATTAGCCATACTGAACAGCCATAATTTTATCCTAATTTCTGTAGCGAAGTAGATTTGGAGACAATTCATTAAAAGAGAAAATAGAACTTGGAGAAAGCTCAGAAAATGATTCTGAGTCATTAGGAAGGAAATCAGAGGGTCAGAAGAAGAAAAAAAGTATTCTTTCTATCCACTTTACATTTCTTTTCTGCTATGTGTTCATAATACTGGCTTCTGATTTGAATCCAGCATGAGTTCAGCTACGCAGTACTTAGTGTTAGTGATTTCTGTGCACATTCTGGTGCGTAGATGGTTTTATTTTCATTTACTGCTTTTATAATATTTGAGGAATCTTGCAGGTACATGCTGTAAAAATTCTCTCTTGATGGTTCCACTTTGAACCGTACATTGTGTAGTGGAATATTTTATTTAAGGTTTCTGGAAATTGTCAGCCTCCCTCATTTTGCACACGAAAATTAAATTAACTCAGCAGCAGTGTACTCCAAAATCTATAATAATGATGGTCAGGCTGTCTAGACTGTTGTAGTTTTCAGTCCATGGTTTTATTATCAAGAAACTAATTAGAACGTTCTTGGCACGTTCCCAGAAGCTTTTACGCTTTTAAAAATTTAGATATTTCTTCTGGTAGTATAGCTTCATTCTTTGCTTTCTAATAGTGAGAGCATTGAAATTAAACTTCGCAATTTTGCTACTGTAAACCTCTTTTCCCTAAAATGAAATATCAGATCTAGTTGTGCAAAATATTTGTTATATCTCATAATGTTACAGATACTTAGTTAGCATCATCAATGGAATGATGTTTCTACAAAGCCTTACCATCTAGAAGAAAGTTTTCTAATATAAGAAGTGTCAAAAATATTGAAGAAATGATTTTTAAAAAATGATTGTGGACATTGATCTGTGTCAATTAGTGACTTTAGGTATGAAACCAGTCATTTATCCTGGATTCTGCAAAAGATACTATGTTTTCCTTATCACTAGCTGCAAAATTCCTCTGCTTAAAGGTTTTACAGAGGGTAGTTCTCATGCTAAAAAGCACATCTCTGGCTACATCAAACTCAGAAGAACCAAAAATGTGATGGGAAAGGAAAGCTCTTGAAATTGCCTATCATGGCTGCACTTGAATAATTTTGCATAAAATCAAATGCCAAACACTTCTGGTTGAGAGTGATCCGTTTCTACATCTGCAGGAAGTATTCTTTGGCTTTGCTCAAATTGAGAAAAGGGGGAAGTTTGATTCTAAGTAGTTGGCATAATACTGAAAGTGAAAAATATAATTTTTGGATGATGGCTATCAAATTCCAGTGACTAAGAATATTGCCATCTGAATTGGTGAGATAATATTTTGTCCCCCCAAAAAGCTTCCTTCCCTGGTTGTCAGACTGAATTTGCAATATTTTTATACCATGGGAACACTGAATCTGTTTTTCTTTGCAGTTATTTATCAAGAGCTGAGGCAAACTGACTGTTTGATCCTTTGGCTTTTCACATGTATGTCATATGATAAAATCACATGATAAGACATTATGATAAAACATTGCTGATGTCACAGAGTTTGCACTATCTTCCCAATACAATAGAGAATATTGTCATCACTATGACACTGTGAAGGATAATAGTAACTATGATAACAGTATGTTTGCTGCAATACATTATTAGACTTGAGCAAGCTCATAATGTAGCCTCCTTTCCCCAACTCTTCCTTTCTCAAATAATTTAAGGTCAGTACTGCTTAAATGATATGCAAGAAAATGTTTTACTGTTCATGGGGATGAAGTGTACAGTTTCCAAAGCCACCTAATTTAGTGATTTAGCTCTGAAGGAATTTGGAGAAAGTGCTTTCGGTAGCCCTTTATTAACTACTTTCTCATTTCAAAGCATATTTTGAGCATGGTGGCAACATGTCCTTCTGCTGACCAGCCAACCAAGGTATCCTATAAATCCTGCTATGTGACTGGGCTGGGTGTACTATCTGAAATTAAAAGAAAAGCTTCCTTAGGCCACCGCACCACTTACATCCTTTCTTGGAGGGCATTTGATCAATGAGGGAATTGGAGTTTTAAAAAGGCAGGTTTATGGCACTTCATACCCCACAAATATTGTTGAAATGCTAGGTGTGTATGCATCAGAGGTTTCACAGAAGACTGCATTGTTTCAGTATAAGTGGCATGAGGTTAAAGATGTGCTTGAATCAAGTTTGATTCCTGGTGACTGCATGGGAAATTCCTGGATAACAATAGAGAGAGCCAATTTGGTTTAATGGTATACCAGGCTAGAAAGTGGGAGACTGTGAGCTGTAGTTCCTTAGCCATGAAACCCAGCTGGGTGACTGGGTCAGTCACACTCTCTCAGCCCAACCTACCTCATGAGGCTTTTAAATTTTTAAATTTTATTTTTTAAGACAGACAAACATTTAGTACATCAATCATCTCTCCCCTGTGACATCTCGATGTTATCTTCTTCACTTCTTTTTATTCTTCTTCTTCCAAAAGTTTCTTCTATCTTGATCTTCATCCAAACCACTGTGACAATTCATTCCTATAACCATATTCTAGTCATCAATTTTTTATAAGTAATTATAAACTTAATCATTTGTATCTCTTTTCCAACCAACAATAAAAATAATTTTTTTTATTACTTCTTCTTCCAAAGGTATTTTCTCTGCTTTCCAATTTTGAGCATAAACAATTCTTGCAGCAAAAATGTGGAACGCTTCACGAATTTGCGTGTCATCCTTGCGCAGGGATCATGCTAATCTCTGTATCGTTCCCATTTTAGTATATGTACTGCCAAAGCGAGCACCCTCATGAGGCTTTTGTTGTGGGGAAAATAGGAGGAATGTGGAGTATTAGGTATGTTTGCTGCTTTGAATTATTTGTAAAAATAATAATGAAGGGATATAAATAAATAAATAAATACAAACTTCTCCTCCCCCCCTACTCCTCCTCTTGGTAGTTTAACCAATTATGACTGTACTTTGCTTTTTTCAGGATCAGCCAAAGTCAGCTGTGTTCTGTCATATAGAATCCTAAATCTGCAAGTTGCTTCCAATCCCAATACTTGAAAATATGAACCAGGGATTCATACCGATTACACTACTTTAATAGTTGCAAATGATCTCTGTGTTCTCGTAGAACTTTCTAGTAGTTCTAGAAAGTCAAGGAACACAGTGAAATAATGAAAACCATGATTAGGGTCATTTTGAGGCAGGAATTAAAAAGTATTGTAAGCCATAAAAGAGCCTTAATGTAAATTTTAAAAAAAGGTGATGACCCATGATCCTCTGCCAAAGTTAAATAAGGGGTAATGTTTTGCCTCACTTACTTAGCTCCATTACTTCACTGTATGACCCTTGCTCTCCCAAAAAATGAATCAATCTATTTCAAAAAGTTGCACACTTCTGGATTACATGTGGAAAACGCTGGTTACACTCATAATAAATCAGATTGTTGGATAAAGTTTGGAACTCTTTAAAAATATTACATCAGCTAGAAGAAAAAGAATTAGAGTTGAACAATCACCTAATACAATATTATTCCCACAGATAAAATAGCTGTACCACCCATTTCTTAAGTCTCAGAAAATGACCTTTGCATAGTTACCCTTGAATGTCAATGCTTGTTAAATCTTTCCCCTTTCTTTGGTTCCTTTCTTTGGTTCCACTGTTAGAAAGAAGATCCTGGAAGTTGTGGACAACAAAACAGCAGCAGCTTTTAAGTATTTTTCTCTCCACAGTGCCAAACCGTAAAAAGGCCCTGTACGTGCTTCATGCAAACACATGGTCTAGCAAGAACAAGCTTTTGCTAGAATTCCACATTTGTAAATGCAGTAAACATCAGAAAAAAAACAAAAACAAAACCCAGGCAATTTAATCTCAACCGTCTTTCCTAAATATAATTAATTTATTAAGCCAGTTTGGTTTAGTGGTTAAGGCATCAGGCTGAAAATCAGGAGACTCTTGAGTTCCAGCCTTGCCATAGGCATGAAAGCAACTGAGTGACCTTGGTCCAATCCCTATCTCTCAGCCCAACACACATCATACCATTGTTGTAGGGAAAATAGGAGGAAGAAGGCGTATTAGGCATGTTCGCTGTCTTGAGTTACTTATAAAGTAATAAAGGTAGGATAAAAGTCAAGAGAGAGAGAGAGAAATAAAGGTGGGATAAAAATCAAGAAAGAGAGAGAGAAAGAAGGAAAGGGAGGGAGGGAGGGAGGGAGGTCTTCCAATAGCTGCTTCAGAGCAAAGGTTGATGGATATGAATAACTCAACATATTCTTCTATGAACAAGAATTAAGTCCATAAGAAGCAATCAAATTTGAGTTCTTCAGGATCTTTGCTTTTTTTTCCCACCTCAAAGACCATGGAATGAGGCTGACTATGATCCAAAGGGCTTAGGGCAGAGGAAGAGACAGTGACGGCGTTAAAAGCTGCTGACTTTGTTCTGTTTCTAATCAAATTCATTCTTTTTTCTTTGGTTCTGAATTCTTGTAACCCCTAATTTTGCTTTCTTCTACTCAGAAGAAAAGAAAAACTATACAGAACTATACAGTGGGCTATGGGAATTAATTTAGGAAACTTTTGACTTTTATTTTTTCAAAGATAGGATTGTGACTTCACTAATACTGAATCTCTTACTCAGCACAAAATCCCTTCTTGCAAAAACAACAACAACCCTATTTCCCCAAAATTTGGAATCCTACTCTCTCCCTTTCTTTCAGATTTTGGGAAGCACTCTTTCCCAGATTCATATTTACTATTGGAGATACTTCTTTCCATTGTAGAGTTCTGTGAATATCCTTTGAAAATAAATCCAAAATTGTGAAAAAATGAGTAAGGGAGATTCTGTTCTAGTCAAGTTTTATTATAAGCTCTCCAGAAAGTATATAACTATAGCATTTTTTTTTCTTTTCAGCTTACCTCTTTTTCACCTCTTAATGTAGGGTGTGTAAGTTTACTTTAGAGTGAGCATTTCCAGAGGCTTATAGTTCCAGACTCTTATAGTTTTAGGTTTGGCTTATAGTTGCTATAGGCATTTTAAAAGTTACTATAATATATGTGTAAAACAGGTATTGGATCATCAAATTTCACAAGAAAAAGTACAGGCTGGTAAAGAGTACTAACCTCCCAACCTTACATGATTAATTTCTCATCAGCTGCTGTCACATAATTTACTACATTGGCAGGTTAACATTAGTAGAAAATATTTTACAATTTTAATAATAATAATTTTGCAAAAAGGCAGCTTTACTTGGAAGAGCTTACCTCTTGTGATAATACATTTAACACCATGAACAACATCATCTGCCTATCCCAGATCTTTGGGAAGGTGGATAAAAATGCCAAATCTAGTCTAAATATCTGGCTGACTGTGTGATGAACAATAATAATAAGCAAAAATAAATCAATAAATAAACAGAAAACAGAATGACTGTGGCAAAAGAAAGCAGAGATAGTACCCTGTTTCCCCCAAAAGAAGACATCCCCTGATAATAAGCCCAATTGGGCTTTTGAGCGCATGGCAATAAGGCCAAGTGCTTATTTCAGGGTTCAAAAAAATATAAGACAGGGTCTTATTTTCAGGGAAACACGGTACCAACAATAATTTGCCTTGGGATTTTGGTGCAATCCCAAAACAACTGAAGCATCACTTGGACATCATCAGCATTAACAAAATCATCACTAGTCAGTTGTGAAAGGCAGCATTACTTGGAACAGTTGACATCCTGTGGAGAGGCCTTTAACACCATCAAACAACATCTGCCTATCCCAGCTCCTTGGGAAAGACTTGATAGGTGGATAAAAATGCCAAATCCAGTCTCAACATCTGGTTGACTGTGCAATGAACCATAATAATGGCAGAATGGATACTTAAAATTCCTGGGTTACAAGTCAATTGTGCTTATAATACATCTGGAAGGTTCATAAAAAGATTTCAGATGTTATATAGAATTCTGAGAGCAGCTGATATGTAGTACTACTATATTCTAAGAGTAAATATACAACCTGCATGAGAATGTTGCAATTTCAGCAATAGGGAGCTTTCATAGAAGACAGAAAATAACCCCACAAATGATTTACTCATTATATAAAGCCCAAATAGACTCCCCGCCCCCCACCAGCCTAGTGTTTAGAAAATGTTCATTTCTTCATGTTAATTCATTTAACCCTTCAACTCACATTTTGGCTGATCCTAACAAAAGTATTGTCCACCTTCATACATTTGTTTGCTTTGATCGATAATCAGCTACATTAAATTCTAATTAATCATTGTTAGTGGTTCTAGATATAAACGAATAAATCTAATTTTTGCAATGTTGATGATCATTAGTATTTATAGGAAGAAATTCTGTTTGATTTAGATGTTATTCCTCAGCTATCTTTACTGCAATGGAAAAATACATAGAATACACAGAATTCATTTTGAATGCCTGAGGAAGAATACTCCGGAATGCATTTATGTGTGTGCACAGTAAATTATATCTCATTGTTAATATATATTTCAATTCTCAGCGGCATTTTGATTTTTAAAAATTATGTAGTGATGTTGTATTTAAAGTAGTTCAAACATGGTAAAAATAATAGAAAAGATTGGTTTTTTTCTGACATGTGGAATAATGTAATCTGATTATAGAACAACAAGGGAAATCATCAAGTACTTCCCTATTGGGGACAGAAAATTCTAATAGTACACTGGAAGTTAGTTTAGTGGTCACTCTTCAGTGGTTGGTTTCATTAAACCAGGGATGTCAAACTCCAAAGTCCAACGGGCTGGATCCAGCCCTCAGGGTGGTTAAATCTGGGCCGTGAGGCCACCCTGGAAACAGCAAAGGACCGGCCTGTGGTGCCTGTGCCAGGGAAAGTGGCAGCCCTCCTGTGCTCCGTTTTTGCTGGCAGAGGATTGCAGGAGGCCATTGCAGCCAAAAACGGAGCTTAGGAGCCCATTTTTGCTGACAGAGTGCTTGGGCCACCACAGGCAGCCCTGACATGAGTGACGTCAAGCTGATCATGCCCATCCTGGCTATGCTGACCCCAGCCCCCCAAGGTCAAACACAGCCCTGATGTGGCCCTCAATGAAATCGAGTTTGACATCCCTGCATTAAACTATAAAATGTTCTCTTTTGCTCATGGAGATGTGTGAACGCAGTCATTAGCTTTCTCAGTAAACCGAGATACCACATCTTGTTCAACAAATGACAATTAAAATTATGATTTAGTACCCTGTGTTAACACCACAATTGTACTGGTAGGGAATGTTCAGATTGTTATTTCACAGTAAACCTGTTTCTTTCTATGAACATACTTATAGGATTAAACATTTTCTGCATCATTTTAAATAGGAGCAGGGCTGTGGTTCAGTCACTAAGTCATGTACAACTCTTTGTGACCTCATGGACTGCAGCACACCAGCCCCCTGGTTTTTCACTGTCTCCCAGAGTCTGCCCAAACTTATGCCCATTGAATCAATGACACATCTATAAGGTCCGACCTCTCCCCCTTATTCAAGATAGTAAAGACTCTCGAAACTTAGAATTTCAAAAGGAACCTTTTATTGAACAGTGGTGATAGCAGGGCGAAAAGAAAGCAGGCTCTGAGGGGCTCTCAGGCCATGCAGTTAGAATAAAGGAATTAGAAACCCCTCCCAACAGTCCAATGTGGCTTCAGCCAATCCACAGGTTTGCGAAGATGTTATTGTACCGGCTGCTCTGAGAAAATGATAAGGGAACTTTCTCATGGTCATCTTCCACCGGCTTTTGAGCAATGTAACCCACATGGCCCTCCCTCCCCTTACATTCCCCCAAAGGTGCAAAAAATAAACTGCAGGATACAGGATACATAGGAAAGAAAGTAATAAGTAAATAAAGTAATTAAAGTTCCCCCCTTCCCCTGAAGAAATGGCAGATACAGAGATCTGACACCATCTAACCATCTCATCTTCTGCTGACCTCTTCTCCATTTGCCTTCAGTCTTTCAGAATAAAAGGGTCTTTTCCAATAAGTCCTCTCTTCTCATTTGATGGCCAGAGTATTTCAGCTTCAGGGATCAGGGTATAATGTCTTAAATAATGCTCCAGGAATTTTGTTTAGATGCCAATGACTAAAATATATATAAACCCTTAACTCTTTTTTCTAAAAAACATGAAATGTTCCAGTAAAGACTTGTAAGTTTTCATTCATGTGGTTTATTGAAGCGAGATCTGACTATGGATAAATATGTGTGTGAGAAAAGAATTACCCTGTTCAAGTAATCAGTTTTGAACAGCCAAAGCAATATTCATAAGCGAAGGTAATTAAAGTTAAAGAAACCTAAGGGTGACTTTAAAGTATTGTCTATTGCTTCTGGATAATGATTAGATTATAAGATCCAAATGCGGGAGAGGGTAATGAGAATAACTGTGAGTCAATTGCACCACTGTAAATAAAATAAGATTAAAGTATTAATCTTCTTTACTCTCAATTAACTAGAGGATTAAATGCAAAACAAGTCATCAGAATATGGGGATTGATTCTTTCATTGTTTGTTTTTTAGTAGGCAAATAGAATCTTCATTAGTAACTTGCCTAACGTTAGGGGAAACTATTAATCATTTTTACTGCTCTTTGAAAGGGAGCTGAAGGCAGGTTGAACAAGGGATAGCAGCTTATGCTCCATCATACTTCCCAGTGTTGTATTTATTAAACATGTTTGTTTGATTTCAATACAAAAATGTAAGCTGAACTCCCATTCTCATTAAGAATGCAACAGTTAGAATTCTGAACTATCATAGCTGAATTCCAAGCACTAGCTTGGAAAAACATAGTTTATATTGCTTCAAGCAGGTTTGAGGCGGGTGGGAACTAGTAAAGGTTGCAGAAGAAGAAGGAGAAGAAAGTAAGAAAACAGATTCAAAATTCCACAAGTAGCATAATTTCTTTAGCAAAGTTCCACCCTTGACTAGTTTAAATATAAATCTGTTGAACACGAGAAATATCTCCCAAAGCATTGTTAATTCATTTAAAAATAATAGCTTTGCAGTAAGTACTTCTGATTGCAAATAATAGAATAGAATAGAATAGAATAGAATAGAATAGAATAGAATAGAATAGAATAGAATAGAATAGAATAGAA
>JANHZT010005664.1:122171-136131 GCA_032468215.1 Stegonotus admiraltiensis | reverse complement strand
AGGATCAAACTCATCCCAGATAACACTCACAAGACTTGCCTCAGCCACCCCGTCCAGACTAACCCAGTCGGAGGCCAAACCGCCCCGAATCTGCCCCGCCCCAAATAGCCACAGTGCACCACAGAATTTAACACTGTTGAGTTCATTACTGAGACTAGATGCAATCCATGTTTTAGTTAGACTAGCCTGCAATAATTTGTATTAGATGAAATGTTAGTTTCAGTTTATTATTTAACTTGAATTTATACTCAACCTATGCAGAGGTTAATGCACTTTTCTATATATTTTTTTTCATTTGGTCTAATGTGAGTCAGACTTTATGTGAAGTGTATTGGCAGTTCTTCGAATGATCATAGATCCTTGGACAATAAATAGATGTTGGACAACAAATAGTCATTGTAGATAGCATAGACTTTCTCAAAAATTTATTCTTGTAACTGTAGTTTGTCTGTTTATTTGCATCCCATCTTTATTATTTTTACAAATTACTCAAGGTGACCAACATACCCAATACACCTTCCTTCTCCTATTTTCCCTACAACAATCCTGTGAGGTGAGTTAGGCTCAGAGAGAGTGACTGGTCCCGGGTCATCCAGCTGGCTTCCTGTGGATACAGCTTATGGGAGTAAAATTAAAGTTAGCCCATAAGTTAACTCATAAGGGTTTACATAAAAATGAAATGTCAGACATCCAGATTTGGCTGAATTCTCATAGATTTTTTAGCAATAAGTCAATTTAATTGAATCTTCATGTGTGGACCTGGTTTTTCATGCCTGACAGGTTATAAGTTTTAAAGTTCTTCATGGCATGGGATCAGGCTATCTGAGGGACTCCTTGATTATATGAGACTGGCATCTGACAGAGGGGTGATGCTGTGCCATGGACTTACATTTGGTGGGTCCTAGGTATCAGGCCTTCTCTGCCATGGCACCCAAATTGTGGAACAGTCTCTGAACATTTGGTTAGTTCCATCCCTTTTGATGTTCTGGAAATCCCTCAAGACCTGGTTATGCCACAAGGCCTGGGGGACCCAAGGAACTGGAGACTAGCTTAGATAGCTTCACTACTGAGATGCATGTACTCACCCACTTTCTACTTGGGGTTTGTCTATATTTTTAATTTTAATCATCTCCATGTTAATGCTGATTTTTGTAATTTTAAATAACTCAGTTTTTATATTGAGTTTTTATATATGAATTCTTTTATCCTGTTTTCCCCAAAATAAGAGATCCCTTGATAATAAGCCCAATTGGGCTTTTGAGTGCATGGCAATAAGCGCTTATTTCAGGGTTCAGAAAAATATAAGACAGGGTCTTATTTTGGGGAAAACATGGTACATATAAATATAAAAGAATATTTTATATATGTATTCTGTTTTTTTTACTGCCTATTGTATGCCACCCGGAATTACATCTTGCAAGATGGGCAACTACTGTGTTTTCCCGAAAATAAGACCCTGTCTTATATTTTTTTTTGAACCCCAAAATAAGTGCTTGGCCTTATTTTCAGGGATATCTTATTACTTTGGGGCACATGGAGCAAGATGGGGCTCCTCTTGCCATCTTACATGATTTCCAGCTCTGTCTCCCTAACCCTAGCCAGAGGAAATGGCGGGGACCAGCTGGGCATGTGGTTAAATATTTTCGGGGAGAGCTTATTTTTGGGGAGGGCCATCCATCCTTCCATGCATCCATTGTACACAGTGATTAGAATGCAGTATTGCAGACTAACTCTGCCGGCTGCCAGCAGTTCAATTCCGATTGGTTCAAGGTTGACTCAGCCTTCCATCCTTCCAAGCTTATTTTTAGCACATACGCTCAAAAGCCCGATTGGGCTTATTATCAGGGGATGTCTTATTTTAGGGAAAACAGGGTATATAAATTTTATTAATAAATGAATGAATGAATGAATGAATGAATGAATGAATGAATCATAATGTTTGTTGTTTTGGCTTAAGATATTATGTGAATCTGACTATAGTACTTTCTGACTTAACGTATTTTAAAAACGTAGGCAATTGTGTTTTGTCACACCAGCTCCCTTGGTTTGGTGCATTGTATAAACTTGTACATTCAGATGATATAGAATGGAATGGTACAAATTATCTCTAGTGCCAATTTCTATGCTTACAGTTGAAAACCTGTTCAGTACCTGTACGTGTTTAGAAATACCCATGGAATACTCTCTCCATGCTGTCAGAAGCTCTGGAAAATAGTTCAATAGTTGCCTATTGAACTAAAAAAAGAAAAGGCAGGGATATGTAACCCTGCCTAACTCCTTGCATGTGTTTTTGTGGGTCATGTTATTGGGAACCAAAATTATGGCCGCTAAGAATTGTAATTATCTACCCATTCATTCGTTTGTTTGTTTATTCATATCAGCGTTTCTCAACCTTGGAAGCATGAAGATGTGTGGACTTCAACTCAGAGGTTTACATTGGGATTATTTTAGTTGATTTTAATGGGATTTTAAATTTTAACATGGTTTTTTTGGTCGATTTTAACTTTTGTGAGCCGCTCCGAGTCCTTCGGGAGAAGGGCGGCATATAAGACACATACATACATACATACATACATAAATAAATAAATAAATAAACTCCCAGAGTTTCCCAGATAGCCATGCAGGCTGGGGAATTCTGGGAGTTGAAGTCCACACATCTCCAAACTGCCAAGGTTGAGAAACGTTGGTTTATATGATTTATATCGCTGCCCATCTCACATAAGTGACTGTTACAAGATTAAAACACAGAAAAACGTTCAACAAAAAACTCCCAGTTTAGCCCAAGGATAAACAATAGCCCCACTCACAGAAAAACACATCAATAACAGAACTCATCTATCCACTTGATCCAACTGCCTGGGGAAATAACCAAGGCTTCAATGGCTTGCAAAATGTGCTCTTATTTTATGTCTGCAAAAAAAGGCCATGATCCCACAAAATCAAATCATTTTAATACTATGGGATTTAATGGAAAGTATTTTTTTTTCCAAAATATACTGGGAGAGTTAAAGTTTTCTTTGTTTTGATTTGGTTGTGCCCCCAACTTTTTTTTTTTTAAGTGTGAATTAATAATAAATATCTAAAACCTCATTTTTTTCAATAAGAAGGTTGTCATCATAGGTTTAAATCAGCATTTCTCAACCTGATAGTTTCCATATAGATTGAACTACAACTCTCCAAATTGCCAGAAAGAGATTATTAATTTATTGAGTCCATGCAGTCGGTTATTAAATATGCTACTACTTTTCACTAGCCATAAATGCATATACTTTATGTCATTACTATTTAAACTCTGAATGTTTTTTTGTTTATGGAAGGAGCCATCAGAAGTATTTATCTAGTCATTATAGCCTGATAATATATGAATAGTATTGTTTCCGTCTATTACATCACAACAAGGTAGTTTCAGCCTCGGTTTATGATTCATGCAATCACGTTGTACGTCAGGGTTTAAAAGCATTTGGCTCTTGCCCCAAAATGACTTCATCTTGCTATAAATCTCCTTATTTGTTTGTAACAAAGCTATTAACAAGCTGTACTGGAGCCACAACAGACAAGAGATAAATTACTCAAATAAATTAACAGGTGCTGCAGAATAATTAAACCCGTATTAGGTGCATCTCACTTAACCAAGCTTGCTTTGTAAAGAAGAAGGATTCTTTTTCATTACACCCTGTGACCTGTAATGGTTGCTAATTTATAATCTTATGTTTCCCTGGCAGGGTGATATCCAGCAGATGCTGATTGTTGGCGATCCCAGAGCAGCGTATGATTACTGTGAGCACTACAGCCCAGACTGTGATTCTCCTGTGCCCAATGCTCCCCAGGCTCAAGAACCTCAAGTGGATGAAGTAAGCAATGAGTCATTTTTTTAAAAAAATAGATTTATTACACTTTTGCAGGTATGTTGCATTCATGCTATTATGGAAGACTGACCTGGAGCTAAATGCCTCCCATTCTGAGTGAGAGAGAGAGTGTGAGAAAGTCAAATGTTGCCTCTCTATCCTGTCATACATGCATGTTTAATTTATGCACAGACCACATAAGGCTGCTTTTCTGAATAAATTCAAGACCCTCCTTCATTTAAATGGACAGAAAAGTAATTTTTATGGGATATTGGAATGCTGGAAATAACAAGGAAAGAAGGAAACATTCTCTTAACTGAGGCCAGCTCACTAAAGGGAGAGGCTCCCATGTCTGTGAGTAACATTTCCAAATATGATTGAGACACAATACTTCTCAGTGAAATGGAACCATCTCATGTAGTAGAAAGAAAAGTTTAGAAGGCACTGGCAAGAGGAAGCTCTTAACTCTCGCCAGCGCATTCTTCCTGATTGCAAGCCAACTTCCAGACAATCTCTCTGCCTTCTTTGACATTTTTAGAGTCTTCCCATAGTCATTCATTCATTCGATTCCTGCTCCATTTCTCGATTTTGTCATGGTGTATTAAAAAAAAAATACTGATTTTCCCAAAACAGTCCTTGCTTTTCTCCCACTGAGCCCTAAATGTAATCGCCAATCTTACAAAATAAGAACTAAAAAAGATAGAGAAATGCTAGTTGCAAATGCTGTTCCAACTTGACTTTCTATGCTTGTTTAAAAGGCTAACAAATCTGTGGAATAAGGATATGGCTAAATTTATTAGATGCATGGAGGATTTTGAAAAATTGCTATCTGATAATCCCATTGATTATAATGTAGTAGTTAGATGCTTGATGTTATAGTCTTTAACTAGTTTGGAATTCAGTATAGATCCAGTCTGAGTAGGCTTTGATTGCATTTGTGTTTTATATTTAAGGCTAAACATGCACACTGCTTGCTTTAACTCTGAAGTCATGGGTGGCAGATTTTAGTGAGGGTGGACTTTCCTTCCTTCTTGTCTGTTTGTCTGCCTGCCTACTCTGTCCATGAAATCAGATACATCTTATATTTATTTCTACAGTGTTTCCCATTAGCCCACAGGACAAAGATGAGAGAAAGGTGAATAGTGAAAAATATCTTTACAATGGAAGCAATTAAGATCACAAATACTAAATTTTCTCTTTATCCAAAAATATAATTTTACCCAATCTAAAGTTTCTAAGGATTGAAACTGGTGTGTGTGTGTGTGTGTGTGTGTGTTGCATGCAATGTATGAAATTTTTCAATAACCTATACTTTTTGTTCATGTAAATCAGGGGTGGGTTTCACTTACCTTTGCTACCGGTTTGCATGCGCAGAGCATATTTGATGAAGTCTGGGCGGGTGGACGGAGCCTCCCACTGCCACTGCTACCAGTTTACCTGAACTGGGACGAACCGGTAGCAATCCACCACTGATGTGAATACTTATAAGATATTACAGTTGGCCTAAGAAAAATATAAACATGATCACTTCCTTGTATTCTTGTTTACAGCAATTTTGATTGTGATTAATTGATTTTGCAACCTGTCAATTTTATGAACCTTACTTTTGAGATTTAAACCTTTATTTTGAGATTTAAAAAGTTATTTAATGTATATTTAAAATTTATATTTCAAACGTGTTTAAGAAATATTTTTGCACAGGTGTTCAGAGTGACAAGCAATAGTATCTTTAGACCACAAAAGAGAAAGAGAATTTGCATTTTCAGATTATGACATTGTTTCATTTTGTACTTGAACATCTCTATGACCTGCTCTCTTTGGACTCCTCAGGAGCCACAAAGAATTTTAATGGTAAAGCTTCTATTTTGTATTATTGATTATTATATGACTGATGAAATGTTGGGATTGCTCTAGATTGAATTAGAAGCTTCATTGCTTGTGATAAGAACCTAATCTTTTGAGCTATTCAACAGTCTGTGCTTAGGATTCAAAATATCTTAAGGATTTGCAGTGATTTAAGTTTGCTAGACAATCTGATGCTGCTATTCTGCCCACACTTTCAGGTTTTGATGCTAACAATTTAGCATCCATACCACGCATTAGGTTTTAGTATCTCAAGGATTTAATAATCCTTTAATAATATCATTATTATTTATTACATGCCTATTCTCCGTTTCATTAACAAAAATTTCATAATAAAAATGCAATACAGAAAAAAACGATAAAACCAATTTATAAACATAAAAACCATAATTAAGGCAGGGCAGCACTGAGAAAAATCATGGAAAGGTTAGGCAAGTGAAAAAGCTTTCCATTTAAATATTTCAAGGTTACTCAGGAAGATCTTCAGAATAAAAGTGGGCATCAAGGAAAGAAGATACTTCCCATAAACCTTTATGAGATGGCATTCCCCATCAGAGAATGCCAACCTCTAAACAGTAGCTAACTAAATACAGGCAAAAGAACTGACAGCAAAATATCCGAGGATTAGATTGAGCGCCATTGAAATATCTACAAACTGTTTGTGAGCTTATAAACCAATAGGAACACCATGCATTGTATTGCTACTACTACTAAGTAGTCCTCAAATTTCAACCATTCATTTAGCATCCGTTTGAAGTTGCAGTGGCATTGAAAAAATTGACTTACAACTGGTTCTAGCACTTACAACCATTGCAACATCCCCGCAGTCATGTGAATCAAATTCAGGGTAATGGCAACTGGCATGTATTTGCAATGGTTGCAGCGTCCCAGGTCATGTGATGGCCATTGGTGACCTTCCTGGCAGACTTCCAACAAGGAAAATCAATGGGGGGGGGATTTGGATTCACTGCAGTGATTTGCTTAATGGTTTGGGACTTTAACCACAGCAGAAACAGTTGTGACTCAATTAACCAACTGCCATACGTAGCAATGGAAATTCTTCCCCAACTGAGCTCATAAATCAAGGAATATCTGCATTATAATTTTGAATGCGCCTTAAGAATTGAGGCTGTCTCTTCTTCTGGTTTTGAAAACTCTCAGTACTGACTTTTGTCAACATTCTCTTTGTATTGTTCAACTTGGGAGTCAGAGATGGGGAAAAAAATGTACATTCTGGCCTTCTCCGAACTAGATTGTCCCTTCTAGTATGTGTATATAAGCAAGGTTGAAAATGCCTCCTAAACAAAAGGCTTCAGTTCTTTGCTTGGAACATAATCCCACCACTCAATAAATCTCAATACCTCGACTGAAGAAATTGATCTCCAAAGGGAAGTCTGCTTCATTTGTTTTGGCTTGGCCCTAGTTGCAGGGAATATCTGAAAGAAAGCAAACACATGTTTAAATTAAAAGTGTTTTATGGAAGGAAGAACCAAAGGAAGTCTAGCTATATTTTCTAGCTATATTTTCTAAGGGACTTATTGCGCTTTCCCCCCCTCATTAATATACTTTTCCCTTTATCCCAAATGCCTTATTAGAGCTATTTCCCCCTAGAGACATAGTTCATATGAGACACCCTTTTAATATCTGACACAAAGGATGTGCATGAATTAGATATATTATCCTTATTAAAGATAATAAAACGGTCTAGTTAGGACAGCATTTCGGTGTCCTGAAATCAATTACAACAATGTCATCCATAAATATTTCAGTAACCTTTGATTCTTATACAGTCTTTGGGAACTGACCTCTTCTAACCTCAAATTATTTAACGTGATAATAATTTGTGCTTTTGAGTCAAATTACATGCAGCACTGTAGCAAGGGCCCTTTCTTTCAGAAATGCTTTGGAATTCCTTAACTGGGGCAAATGTGGGGGGATGGGAGAACCTCAACAGTGTTGTCAACGTGTCATTTTAAAGACTAAATGCACTGGATGATGTCATATACTAATATGCATTAACACAGGGAAATGCCTTAAAGAGAGTCAGCCAACCTAGAACTAAAGAGAAATTTCCTGACAGTGAGAACAGTTAATTAGTGGAACGACCAGCACTGGAGGTTTTAAAGAAGAGATTGGACAGACACTTGTCTGAAATGGTATAGGGTCTCCTGCTTGAGCAGGGGGCTGGACTAGATGACCTCCAAGATCCCTTCCAACTCTGTTACTGTTACTGGGCCGCAGCATGCCAGAAACCAGGCCGTGCATACAAGCAAAGTTCCATCCACAGGATGCAGGCAGCATGCAAAACCATGACCCTTCCGGTCCACGGAAAACCTATCTTCATTGAACCGGTCCCTAGTGCCCAAAGGTTTGTGGGGGGGGGGACTGGTATAATGTTTCCTGCTTGAGCAGGGGGTTGGACTAAAACACCTCCAAGGTCCCTTCCAACTCTTTTAATCTGTCTTTGGCCAAACTAGCATCAACCTAATTCAATGAACTCCGTCCAGAGATTGTCAGAATCAGAAATATTTCCAGAAGTCGACAGCATTTAGTTTTTACGGTCTTTAAATAGGATTTCTCCATAATAAGATATCCTACTCTGAAAGCAATCCCTAAAACAATTGCTTCTTCTTTGGAATTATAGTAATAGCGTCCATTCAAGTTAGGAGGTAGACAAATTATGCAGTGCTTCTCTATGTCCTTCATTACCACCTTTGCCATTTAGCGATACCTTTTATAGTGCATTTAGTAGGATGTGAAAATCAGCCTCCTTTGGATTTGAGATATTTGTTGCATGATTTATTGATGCATGAATCATTCAACATGTTCAAGTACCAACATACATTTACATTTTTAATATAAATAGGAGATCCTAATTGCAACTTGAATTTTTTGAGGTTTGCAACATTATAAGGATAGACTCTGACCGGGAGCCACGCAGAGGTGGTTGAAAGATGGACAACTATATAAATGTTTTATATAGCAAGCAAGCAAATAGGCATTTACAGATTGATTAGGGCAATATGGATTAAGAAGGTTCTCATTAGAAATCATAATGTTGGAATTGCTTAAAACAAGCATGTATTCATATTAAAACACATTTGAAGTAATTGCCCTCCCCATTTAGGGGGAGGGCAGGGGGTATGTCAATAATTAGTAGATACTGGACATGGAGCTCTCTTGTTTCTTCATCAACTTCCATGCCAATGTGGCCTATTTTAGATAGTTTCATTGATCCATTCATTTACCATTACTTTATCTCTTCCTTTAGGAAGGATTTAATAAGCTCCTCTCTCAGTATTCCTTCAAACTCAAAAGTTGATTAAAACATCAGAATATTATTTTCTTTTTGAGAATTTTAGAAAAAAAAATGCACGTCCAGTACAAAAACAGATTTCGTTTTCTACTCAGAATATGCCATATAAGTCCGTTTCCTCCTTTTTTTTAGCCATGAGCTGATGCTTCTAGAATGCAGTTAATGAAGAAAACAGTCATTTTCACTGGAGCTGCATAATGATTAAGTTGTATAATACAAATGTGCTTCTCTCGGGTAAAAGGAGGCATGAATTCACCGTGGAAAGATTATATTACCTCAAGCAACGCAAGGATTTATTCATTCCTGAACTTGTATCAAAACACTCGTCCATGTGCAATAATCATTACAAATGGAACTTTACCAGTTGGACCTAACTCTGTTGTAACTTCAGACATTCTACAGAAAGAAATGTTATTTTCTCCCTAGATTTTAACTCACTTTGGACATTCTGTCCTTTGAGTTCAATCTAGACCCAGGCTGGGCATTTAGGGCTTCTTGACTTTTGCATGCAACTATGACTTTTGTTTTTCAGATCATAGAAATCATTTTCAGCCACAATTGCTTCTGTAACAAATGGAATACTTGTCAGTTAGATCAAATCTCCTGTTACTGGTATGTTCAAGGATTTGGGGAATGAATGTTTTCTCAGATACCAATCAACCTCGGTGTAAAACTTCTTGATGCTTATTATAGGTTAATGTAAACAACATTAGGGAGGAAGATATTTGAATCTACCAACAACATTGAAGGCTGCTTCATTTTGATCTTTTTGTGCAGAAAGCAATAGCAATAATGCTTAAACTTATATACCACTTCACAGTGCTTTACAGCCCTCTCTAAGCAGTTTACAGAGTCAGCATATTGCCCCCAACAATCTGGGTCCTCATTTTATCGACCTCAGAAGGATGGAAAACTGAGTCAACCTTGAGCTGGTGAGACTCAAACTGCCGAACTGCTGGCAGCCGGCAGTCAGCAGAATTAGCCTGTAGTACTGCATTCTAACCATTGCACCATGGCGCAGAAAAGGCACCAAAAAGCAAATAAATAGCAAAAGACTGTCATTATGAAAGTACCCCTATCTAACTTTGCTGAATCCTTATAGTGCTGATATGGCTGCTTTATTGCCATTTCTTCATTTGATCTTTCCTGCTTGTTCATAATTATTATTCATTGAATGATAATTGATTACTAATTGCATAGGTAACAAGATACTTCTTTCTTATGATTACTGTTTATATTATAGTTTTAGATTGAATTTCCCCCAATAAGTGTTCCTTCTATGCATTCCGTCACCCCATTCCCTAGGCTTCTCGCCCAAGTTTTCCCCTATGTCTTTTGGGGGAGAAAGATACTTGAGCTAGAGAAGGCATCTTTACCTTGATAGAAGCTACACTCTCTAGTTAAAGCAGGGTCCTCAGCTTGGGTGGGGAATTCTGGGAATTGAAGTCTACAAAACTTAAAACACACCAAGGTTGTGAAACACTGAGTTAAGGCATCTGTATAATATACATTCTTGTATCTTTTTTATAACTGCTGACCAAATTGTCTAGAATGAGAGACTCATTAAAGTTTTCATCTACAGCCTCAGTAGAGCTTATTGTTTTTGAAGTTTAGTTCGATTGACTCTTTATGACCAATTAGTGCAGGTTATGATTTGGGAATGGATTTAGAATGAGTTTAATATTGATCATTTCTGAGTATTTGTGAAAGAAAGAAACATTATTTTACTTTTGAAAGATAATACTGGTACTATACATATAATTATATTAATGTAGTGACCCTTGAGAATTGTCCTTGAGTTTCTGCATTCACTGAATTAATGCTGGAACAGAGCCACATGGAAATTCATCAGCATGTTCTCCTTATCCTCCAACATTGGGGAAGCGGGTAGGGAGATACAAATACATATGAAATGTTTTCAGAAACTATTCATAAAAACAACTCAAACAGAAAAGATACATTTTTTTAAAAAAATAATAAACTGCTTATTTGTATGCCTGATGCAGTTTGTAATAATTGCACAGAATGCCATTAAATGTAAGGAATTTAGCCTGAAAGCATTCACTTATAAAAATGCTTGGTTTGCTAAAATTTGAGGGAGTGAGTGCACATAACCAGAATAAATATTTGGAGATGGAGAATAATTTCTTAAGTATATAAGCTAAATTTGTCATAAAAATAAAGTATGCAACCTTTACTGATTAGTATCATGGCAAATAAGTATCCATGAAGAATAATATGGCATCAATAAAGGAGAATAGTTGTAGTTCAGGGTTGAAATGAGGGGTGCTTGGTGCTCCCTGAGCTTGCTTGTTTTCTTGCAGATGTTTCATTACCTAAGCTAGGTAACATCTTCATATTGTTGTTGATGTTACCTAGTTTGGGTTATGAAACGTCTGCAGTAAATAAGCAAGCTCAGAGAGCACCAAGAGCCTCCCAATAATATGGCAAGTAAGGCAACCATTAGCTGAAAATGTATAAGTTAGTCTGATTTAGTTTCTGTGCTCTAATTCAAATTTCCCTATTCTGGATACCCTCCAGTCAAGTAGATTTCAACTCTGCAATCCCCAGTAATGACCATGCTGGGTAGAATTCTGAAAGTTGAAGTCCACACATCTAGAAGACATCCAGTTGGGAAACTTTATCATCAGACTGGCTTCGTTGGGAAAATAATTTCATACATTGCATTCCTAAGATATGGTCCAAATACTACAAAGATTCTCCAAAGCACCTGAAGGTGGGACAAGAAGCAATGGATGGGAACTTATCAACGAGAGATCCAACCTAGAACAAAGGAGAAATTTTCTGACAGTGAGAACAATTAATTAGTGGAATGGCTTGACTGCAGAAGTTGTGGATGCTTCAACACTGGAGGTTTTTAAGAAGAGATTGGACAAACATCTGTCTGAAATAATAGAGTTTACTGCTTGACCAAGGCATTGGACTAAAAGATTTCCAAGGTCTCTTCCAACTTGTTATTCTGTCCTGTTCTGCTCTCCACCTGACTCATCATGATCTTCTAGAACCAATTAAGAAAAAATGTTTTTCTCAGTGGAACAGTGAGAATGTTCTTCTCACTGTTTAATCACATAAACAGTGATTATGAAATTTGATCAATTGGAAATAAACAGCTTAGAGATCAGAAATATTTTTTTTTGGTTGGCTGTGAGTCAGAGAAAATCTTGGAAATCACATCAGCAATTTTTTTTTTTTGCTCTCTCTATTTTTTTCTCTAGAGAATATCTGATTAGAGATAGAAGGATTTCTCTTGCTCCCCTCCCTCATTTGCAAGCCAAAACTTTTCCCTTGACCCGATAGATATATTTGTGGCACAATCTGGTCTTTAATCTAGATTAAGTTCACTACCTAATCTATTTTCCAAAGCACCTGAAAACAGGACAATGGATGGAAACTAATCAAGGAGAGAACTAAACCTAGAAATAAGGAGAAATTTCCTAACATTGAGAACAATTAATCTGTGGAATGGCTTGCCTCCAGAAGTTCTGGGTGCTCCAGCATTGGAGGTTTTTAAGAAGAGATTGGACAGCCTCTTGTCTGAAATGGCATAGGGTTTCCTTCTTGAGCAGGGGGTTGGATTAGAAGACCTCCAAGGTCCTTTCCTGTTATTCTGTTACTACTCTGAATAGCTATTCCAAACAATAATGTCAGAAATAGCCCCTTTCTTATTTGCTTTGTGCCTAAATAAGCGGTGAAACTAGCGAACAGAATTTTTAAAAGAAAAAACTAGTGAAAGAAAACCTTTGGATAACATTAAAATGGTTTCCAAGTGAAGTTTATGGTTGAGGTTATGGTATATAATTTCATCCTTAATGTAGGATGAATATATAATATATCTAGATAGTTCACTCTAATTCTCAGGAGATAGTAAGATGTACATTAAATCAAATCATCAATAATGTGTTCAATATTTTTGCTCCCACCCTTTCATAAACTTGGCAGTAGTTCAGGCCCATTTTTCACATTTGGCAAATGAACTGATGAAGTTTCTTCTGGGCTGTACCAATTCAGTGTAGAAAGGATAGGGTGACTTGAGTTACTATTCTTCTTGGCAAAGAAATAAATGTGGGGTCCTTGATGATAGTTTTTTTCTAGGTGGAAAGATAATATTTTTTCCTGAAATCTACTTTTGCATGCATATAATTATATTTATATTATTCTAGTTTTTGGTGTAGAGGACAATTCAGTTACATGATCAGTAGCAGCCATCTGAAATGGTACAAGTTCAGAAGTAGCTATTTCAACACCCAGACCTTATAGCATGTGTATATGACTTTATAAGACCAATGTAATCTGTGATCAAATACAAGACTTTATGAGTCTTGGGTAATGCTTCTGCTCTTTCTCTGCCTTTCCCAGGAGAAGAAAAAAAATGACTAAGAATGAAACAGCTATCCAGGAGAGGCTCCAGAAGTAATCCTCTGGCTGTCTCATAGTTTAGAAATTCCAACACAAATTGCCTGCTCAAGTTTTTCTTTTCAGCAACTGTTATCAGAGAATTAGGAAGTGAAGAGTGTATATGAGAGACATTTTTAGAAGGGAGAACTGCCTATTTTTCCCCCAAAAAAGTAAAAGTCCACCCATCTTTAGCTTCAGAGTTCTGAAATGTTACGTCCTCCAAACTTGTTTGAGTGTATGTTACTGCTTAAAAGGAAGGGGATTTCAAATCCCTGAAAAGAAATGTATTTATTTATATATACGTATTTATTTGGAAGAAGAACAGCAAAAATGATTAGGGGGCTAGAGGCTAAAATGTATGAAGAATAGTTACAGAATTGGTTATATCTAGTCTAATGAACAGAAAGACTACAGGGGACATGATCAGAGGTGGGTTTCAGCATGTTCTGACCAGTTCTGGAGAACCGGTAGCGGAAATTTTGAGTAGTTCGGAGAACCGGTAGTAAAAATTCTGACTGGC
>JANHZT010005664.1:59659-71142 GCA_032468215.1 Stegonotus admiraltiensis | reverse complement strand
GTATCCTTCCCCTGCCACACCCACCAAGCCATGCCCACAGAACCAGTAGTAAAAAAATTTGGATTTCACCACTGGTTCAAATGAAGTGAACTTTAAATTACTACTCAATAACTTTATGTTGGCCAGGTTAAATTGTCAAAGTGCATGTCACACCGATAGCTAAAATCCAGCAGACTAGTTTTAAAACACTCCATGCTGAGCTGAATATGATAGGTAGAAGTCTGAGCATGTATTGAACTACAGTGGTAACTCAGTATTCATCATAAATTAGTTTTGAGAGGTGCAATGAGTACCAAAAATGATGAGTATATAGGAATAATGTAATGCAGGGGTGTCAAACTGGCAGCCCCACGGGCCAGTTGCGTCACATGCAGGCCACACCCACCCTAGCTCCATGAAGGGGAAAACATCACGAAACATTGTGAAACGTTGCAAGTTTGACATTCATGACGTAGTGAATCACAAGGCAGATGACACTGATAGGTTTTAGCTTGTGCATTGAGTACCAAACAAACAAAAAGTACTGGGACACAGTTATCAGACCAAAATGCTTTGAATACCAAATTTGATGAGTTTCAAAGCAGTTGAGTACCAAGGTACCACTATATTCACAAGAGCATGGACCAACAGATTTGAAAGATAATGTTTCTACAGATTAGTACATTAAAACCATGGCGAGGAACATCCGTCATCTAACTAGAGATAATACAGCACAGTATCATTACTGTAATGGTTCAGCAGAGTACAGATGGTTCCTTTAATTCCATAATTCTTCCTTTTTGTCCAATGTTGTTTTTCTGGCCAACGTTAACTATCCAAAATTCTAAGTTTTCTTCTGTAACACACACACACACACACACACACACACACACACACAAAAAAAAAACAATGTTTTCCCTTCCCTTATTAGAAACAATGTTTCCAATATCTACTAGATTAGCATAGTAAATATTAAGCAATTGCATTTATTTTTTTGTTTCTTTGCTCATATAACATTCTATATGTAATGGTCAATGTATGTAAAAGGAAATATGCGGGTTCTCAGTCCAGGTTAAAACTACCATAGAGGTATTTGTGTATGGGTGATAGAATTATTATTTCTTCCTCCATTGACTTCATTTCTGACCTCCAGCCAATCCTGTGTAAGTTAAAAGAAGAAGAAAAACATTGCAGCCAATGAGTTACTTTTAATTTTCTCTTGAGGAATTAATGCTTCCAAAACTGTGAATGATAGTCCTAATCTGGAAATGTATTCTAGCATAAATAAAAAAGGAGAGTCAGCTGTATGTGTCTCTCTGTTAAGAAATATAGGAACTAAGGATAGCATACCCAATACTATCATGGTATTTCCTAATGCTCATAAATTAGTATAAATAAAGATTTATTTGATGTGGTTTTTAAAAATTGGCTATATAAAGGTACAAAATTGTCTTAAATAGCTATATAATTTATCATTCAATTTAGATGGATTTGCAATTTTGCATGGCACAGTTCACTGTAGCCTTGGTTTAAAATTCCATATTTATTTCCCACTACACTTGAAAAGCCTTTCTTAGTACATGTTTTACTAAATAATTCCTCAGTTGACTGCCATTATGTACTCATTCACAATTTGGGCTTCTTGACTGATGCGATATACAGGCAGTTCTCAATTTATGACCACAGTGGATCCCAAAATTTCTGTTGGTAAGCAAGACAGTTGTTAAGTGAGTTGTGCCCTATTTACCATATTTTTTGCCACAGTCGCTAAGTGAATCACTGCAGTTTTTAGGTGAAGCAGGCAATAGTTAAGCGAAGCTGGCTTCTTCATTAATTTTCCTTGTTGGAAGCTGGCTGGAAAAGTTACCAATGGTGATCACATGACAGTGCAGCTGTAATAAACACATGCCAGTTGTCAAGCATCTGAATTTTGATCACATCACCATGGGGATGCTGTAGTGGTTCTATATGCGAAAACCAGTCATGTCAGTGCCCGTCAAACAGTCACTAAATGAATGATTGTAAGTTGATCGCAATTGCCTTAAATTAACATATTTCTGGGTATTTAAAATTGAACCTTGTAGATTATATTAAGAAAGCATGTTCAAAACAGCAACTGCTGATACTTTTGAAAAGTAAATGTGTAGCATCGTGTGTGTTGTCATAGTACATGTATACTGTTTAAACTTCACATAGAATAATCTAAATAAAATTCAATGTCTTTTAGGGGCCTGCAGGTCCTCATGGACCAGTTGGCTATCCTGGTCCCCGTGGTGTAAAGGTATGGCTAACATTATGTTTTTATTTGATAAACAATCAACTTGGCATTAATTTTTGCTAATCTGGTCCTTTGGCCATTGTCATCTGTATTTTCCTGTAGGGTGCTGATGGCGTCCGAGGGCTGAAGGGTGGCAAAGGTGAAAAGGTAATATGTTAATTATTTTTACATTCTATTGCAAAAAGCACCCCAACTAAATGGAAAAAAATAAGTGAAAATAATGTCTATTACATTTAGGTGCAAAATTATTATATGGTGGCTGAGAAATTGCCACAGTGGCAGAGTACCCTCCTGAAATGTCATCAGATGGCCGAATGGTTTCAGCAAAAAAATTCTTGTATTTCTTTCAAAATAGGACATGAAATGTCAAGCGTGAGAAATCAAGAAATCCAGGCAGTTCAAATGAATATAAAAGTTTATTGCAGGCTTAAGGTCTCTATAAGAATCTGTACTACTAACGGTCAAAGCAAATAGGCAGTAGATAAGTGTTAGTGGAATTCAAGGTGGGCCTGGACTTAGATCTCTTGTGTGCGTGAAAGGACTTAAGACAGATGACGTATTTATCTCTTCCCTCCAACTCAGCCTAGTCATCTCCCACAGAAAATGTGCTGTTCCTGACAACTTTGATGTGATGCATAAGGAAAGTTCCATTCCTTTAATTAATTAATGGCCAATAATTCTAGCATCATTATTGCTGGGAACTATATTTCCCAAGATTTCTGATTTTTGAGATATTATTTATAGCATCTACAATTGCATTAAAGATTACGGGGACTCTATGAACATGACAAAAATGTTAGAAACAGGAATGGACATATCTTTTCATATTCTACAAACTTTGCTTTTTTTTCAAAGTTCAGTTGGACTATACTGCTGGAGAGCAATAACTGTGTAATAAATATATCTAGAGTATCTTTATAACTTTATAAAGTTTGACCTGCATTTTTTTGTACTCAGGAAAATTCATA
This sequence comes from Stegonotus admiraltiensis, assembly GCA_032468215.1. NCBI lineage: Eukaryota > Metazoa > Chordata > Lepidosauria > Squamata > Colubridae > Stegonotus > Stegonotus admiraltiensis. The sequence continues at coordinate 67,917 of JANHZT010005664.1, read as the reverse complement.
AAATTTAACCTGCCACTTCTTTAAATTTACCTCTTGGTCTGCGTGTTTGATCTGAGAACTGCTTGGCAAAATTCAGAGAAGTAAGAAAAAAAAAGAGATTATGTTCTAATTTGGGAGATACTAATTGTGTCTGGTAGTATCCAAATATAAACTCATAGAAAGCAGCCTACTAAGGAATCCAATGGCATTATGAGCCAAGGCTCATAATACCATTGATATATAACAGAAGCATTCTAATGTTTGGTCCCAATGATTCCTGGTTCATCCACCAGCATCAGAAAAGATAACATTAAAAAGAGAGAAACAAAGACTGTCAACAGAACAAACTCATTCTGAATTCGATGAAATGCTAGATTCCATTGACTGGATGACTTGGAAATACTGTTTTTTTGAACTTTCCAGGTGCAGATTTGCTGTGGTTACTGAATCATTGCAACAAATAAAATATGGCTATGTTAATCAGCCTTTAATCAGTAGTAGTATCTTTGGGTTATATTCCAATCGACCTTTGAATGTGAAATATCTGATGGGAAAAAATCCCAACATCTTTAAAGCTGGAAATATAAGTAGGAAATTTAATAAGAAAAAGTAATGTTATAAAGAAGAACTCATTGACGAATTAAGAAATGAATGCTCCTATTGCCTTAAGCACCTTTCATTCATTCTTCTTTTTTTAAAGCTGAAAAGTAATTCAACTCAGCTGTGACATTTTTTCCCCGGATACAGAAATTGCCATATTGCAGTAATTTGGTGTATTATGATCTAGCTTTAGTAATGTACATTATTGTGACTTACAGCAAAATAGCAATGCTATGCCAGTCTATGACTATAAAAAAGGCTTGCTTTGAAAATAGCTATGGTTGTCATATGCATTATATTAATTTATCCAAATTCTTTAACAACTTCCATTCTGATTTCTTAAGGAAGTCTATTATGTTTCCCTTTCTCACCAAAAAACATAGGGTGAAGATGGCTTCCCTGGATTTAAAGGTGATATGGGCCTTAAGGGCGATAGAGTAAGTATTACTTTAAAACCTCTTTAGATCTATTGAGGAATTGTACTTAAATTGATAAAGGGAACTTTCATCATCACTTCATCCACTCAGGAGGTTTTTTAGTCTCAGCTGAATACTTAGAGATTTTTGTTAATGAAAACTACTGTGTCATGGATATGATTGATTCTTCTGAAGTCTTTTCTGTTCCCCCAAAAGGAGAGGCAAGATGACTATATTAGATTTTTAATAATTAGTTTCTATGTTGCTCTGGTCATCGATTGACTAAGGAATTGACTATTCTGCCATGTGTAAATAGGAATAAAGCAACATGATAACTAACAAACTTTAAAATCCATGAATTTAATACAATATAGTAGACTATTCCTATGCTAAGGAACCGTACAAATCTGTTCAGTCATATATTATACAGGAGGAATCTTTTAATTCACCTCCACTCAAAGGCCTGATGTAATCAAAACCAGGTTGATTACTGTCATAAATCCCAGTACAGGTATTCCTTAATTTATGACCATAATTGGGACAGGAATTTTGATCACTAAGCAATATAGTTGTTAAGCGAGTCATCTTGAGATCTGATTTTATGATCATTTTTACTTCAGACACCTGGTTGTTAAGTGAATCACGTGGTTGTTAAGCAAATCTGGTTTCCCCAATTGACTTTCCTTGTCAGAAGCCATCAGGGAAGCTCACAAATCACAGTTCCATGACACAAAAAGTGACAACTATTGTAAATGCATGCCGGCTGTAAAGTGCCCAAATTGTGATCACATGACTTTAGGTGTGGTGTGACAATCAAAACTTTGAGGATGGGTTGTAAGTCACTTTTTCCATGGCCATTGTAATTTTGAAATGTCATTAAACAAACAGTTGTAAATCAAGGACTACCTAGATTGTTGGGCTACTTCAATGCCCAGAGAAGACCTTTGCCATCAAGACCTTGTAGGTGACAATGTTTAGAAGAAGGAACCTGAAGGCATGTGATCTTTGCTAGCAAGACAATGGTTTAAGCTTTGTACTAGAACTTCTCTATCCTCCATTCCTCTCCTCACCATCCCTACCCAGTAGATTGATGAGAGCTTTTAGTAATCTCTACCATTTTACTGCTAAACTTTAGGAAATGTCAAAAGATATGCTTGCTTTTTGAGAACTTTCTTAAGAGGTGTATTTTATGGGGCTGCATGGCTTCTGATTTTTATAATCTGAGGATGGGTTAAAGCTTTTCATTAAAGCTTTATTTATGCTTTATTAATCATTGAATTTTGATTAATACTGGTATTTACTGTTTAATTGTTCCATATTGACTCACCTTGGCTGGAAGATAACCTTAAAGTAATTTAAATTATTAATTAATAACACACAGTAGTGGAATCCTTGTACATGCATTCTTGTATGCTACTCCTGAAGTAGCATTGCTTTTAGTATTCTCCGGACATTTATGATTTATGATTCTCATTATTGGTATGAATGGGTAAGCTTTTGTACTCTTCTGACAGATCTCAAATTGCTTGTTGCTTCTTCTTACAATGATAGAGTCATCTTATGAAAATCCCAAAACCTCCAAAAACTTTATAACAAAATATAGCAATTGATTTTCTTTTATTCAGCATTGTTAATGTAGTACAAAAGCTTTGTCTCAATATAGTACAGAAGCTGATATTTTACCAAAGTTGCATGCAGTTTGATATTGTTGAGCAAGAACATTATTATTATTTATTATTTATTTGATTTATATACCGCCCTTCTCCCGAAGGACTCAGGGCGGTGAACAGCCAGAAATAAAAAAAACACACATCCTCTGTGCTATCTGTATTTATTGATACATACCTATATATATATAATGGATCAAGGTGATTTTTAAGATGGATCAAATTTGAATAATACTTATTAAATTTATTCAAAATAAATTGAAACCACTGCCAAGGTTAATAACAATAGCAATAGCACTTACAGTAGACTTACATACCACTTCGCAGTGCCTTTCAGCCCTCTTTAAGTGGTTTACAGAGTCAGCATATTGCCCTCAATTATCTGGATCCTCATTTTACCGACCTCGAAAGGGTGGAAGGCTAACTCAACCTTGAGATGATCACAACTGAACTCCTGGCAGTCAGCAGAATTAGCCTGCAATTTTGCATTTTAACCACTGTGCCACCATGGCTCAGATGGTAAACATTGAGGGATCTGGAACAAAAAGGATTTACAGAAGAAAAAAACTGAATGAGGATTTCTTCCTATATCACAGTTGGCTCTAATTAACAGTGTCAACCTTTCTGATTTTGGCCAGAACAAGTAATGAGGATGCTGATTAATCAAGTTATAGAAAAGAAAGCAAAGGGATGCCAACATTTTTGCTTTCTGGGGTGGCTCCATAGCTACTGTTAAGGAATTCTCAGAGTAACCCTTGAGTAGCAAGGGTGTGCACATGAAAGCGATTGAGAGAAGTTATGAATAAACACAGTCAACACATAGATACACTGAGTTGTGTTTACTTTCAGGAAATAGTAAGGCACAGTCCAATGAACAGTCCAGGTCATATACATATAAAGCAGGAGATAGCCAAAAAGACAGTCCAGGGATAATCCAATAACAAAGTCTTCTTACCAATCATTGTAGTCATTCACAATAAACAGTTCTTCTGGATTTGCAAACAGTAGCATACAGAGATATCAGAGAGCAAGAACAGCAAAGAGAACAAACCATGTTTCTAGCTTCCTCTTAAGGACATTGGCTACAGAGCTAACCAATCAGGACACAGTATAATGCAATACAGCAGTCTTAAAGCTACATTGATGGTTTATATATTGCCAACCCAACAAGTTAGGTAATAGTCATTTCCTAACAGCTATTGTCTTTAGAAAGCTTTAGGAGGAACTTAATTTGACAGAGTCAGTAGGTGGGCTTTAATTAGTGTTCAGGGTTTTGTTTTGTTTTTTATTGTGGTTAATTTTTATTGTTTTATTTACACAATGTTTTTAAGGGTGAAGTTGGTTCTCTTGGTCCCCGAGGAGAAGATGGCCCTGAAGGTCCCAAAGGTCGTGCAGGTCCCACAGGAGACTCAGGTGGCCCTGGCCAAGCTGGAGAAAAGGTGAGTAATGGTTTGATATTTCTATTATGAAAGTTGATTGGTACAATACTAGCAAGAATGTGACAGAAATGATTGAAACACAAAAGCCATATGGAAACATGTATGTAGACCGTGTGGGGACTTCAGATTTGTCATATATTTGGAGTTATGAGAACCTATGTCACGCGAGTCCCTTTTTTCCATAGGGGAAAAAACAACTCATATTTTTACATGATGACTGTTATGCCAGTGGGAGGTATAAAGTGGAAAACCAAATCTCTCACTTAAAACCACAGTTTCTTATCAAGGAAGGAAAAGAAGAACCACAGTACATTAACAATGGTAGAGCAATGGACCAAGAGTAGTTTGTAGCGTCTCCTCAATATTTTGTTTCACTTTCTGAAATAGTCCCTTAATTGACTATTCCTGGATTGTGTTTCTGTAATGTCTGTACATTTAGGCAAATTCTTTCACCTTTTCCAAATTACTTCCAGGTGTCCTTTGTCTCTGCTTGGTGTGTAGATAGCCTTTCATTCAACTACATTTCTGCTTGATTGCATCGGTGGTCTGATCAAAGACAGGCTTGTTTATAAGAATCTTTAGAATGACTCTCCCCAGGTGATTCCCTTTCCATGTAAAAAAGAGAAAGGAAGGTTATAATTTGATGCTAGAGAGCTTTATAAGCTGTCATAAAAATACTTTCAAAGTCAGATCATTCATTCCAGAAAATATTCCTTTCAGCTTCACAACTGTTGGGAGCTATTTGGAATTAATGATCCTTATAATGTTTCAAGACATCTTGCCAGCTGTTAAAAAGGTCATGAATAAAGAACGCCACTAGTATAATTATGGATAAATGGTAGCATAATTGGAAAGTTATCACTAAGTCCTCATTAAATTCCAATTCCATAAAAAACAGGAATATATGAAACTCACTTTCTCCCACAGCCTAAATTAATTCCTATTGTGCTACTTTGATAGGGAAGTATTACGATAGATATAGAATTCGACTGAAAGGAGTGTGGGCAGAAGAAAAGAAGACAGAGTTAGTGCAATTTTGCAAAGGTTTACATGAGTGTATCTTTATGTGAAGTTGTTACAGGTTGGTGATAGAGCAAGCTGCGTCTTTACTTCCTCCGCAGTTTGTGCAGGGATCATAGAATCTTAGAGATGAAAGAATCCATTGAGGCCATACCCTACTCAGTGCAAGAATTAAGGTATCTCTGATAGATGTCTGTCAAGTATCTCCTTCAATACATCTAGCTCTTTCCCCCTGCAGTGCCAATAGTTGGTTCCACTGTCAAATTACTTTTTGTATTAAAACATTTTTAAGGTTTCTTTTTAACATTCATCTAGAATCTGTACTCTGCATCCCATATTTTGGGTTGATCGAGAATAAATCTTGGCCTTTTTCTGTGTGACATCCATTCAGTATGTGGCAGTCCATCCTACTGCATCCTTTCTACCCTTCTTATTAAGGTTAAACTTAACCAGGATTTTTCAATATAGGATTTATCTTGCAGTTCTCTGATTGTCCTCATTATCCTTCCTTGATAGTGTTCCATTGTTTTCCCTGTAATTCTTTAAGTTGTCATGTTCTGATTTAAACACAAGGTATGACAGAACTATTATTTTTCATGATTTGAAAATGGTATGACATAACTACTGATTCAGTTCACCACAGGCCGTCGAATGCATACCCTATTGTCAAAGAAAACAAAAATAAAACCTGTGTAGTTGTACCTCTTTTTTTTATTATCACTTTGCTTTTATCATCTTTTTCGAGCAATTGATATACTAATTCTGTTACTTGCCTTTATTCTGAAATTACAAAAAAACAAACAAACAAACTTTTGTTGTTGTTTTCTGCATTCTTTGTCAACAAAGGCTTATGCTGAGCTTTATACTTTCTGAAGCCAGCTCTACAATTTTGGACTACTTGTGCACTCAAACCAACCAATTTTTTTCTCCACATTTTTATTAGTTAAAGATGACCATTGGTAACTGTCTTGCTTTCCTTCAACTATTTCTCCTCCCCCTGCTGTGATTATAATTTTAACACCCTTTAGTTTGATGAGTTCTTGAATTCTTTTTCTCTTCAGCTTCAGCTTGAATTTTTTTCTGTCAAATTTTCCTGTCATTGCCCTGAGCTTATTGAAATTTATCAGTCCATGGTTCATTTATTTACATTCAGATTTGGCATGTCTTAGAATCAGGATTTTCTGTCACTTTTCCTACCGGAAGTTTTTGTTTTTGTTTCAATTTTTTGGGAGAGGGAGTGAAATAATAAGTTGGAGAGAAAGTAAAACAAAATACAACACAAAATACAGGAAGGCTAGAAGCCATAATTCATTAAATTAGTTAACTCTACCCAAATGTAAACATTTCAGAAATAATATTAGATTATTTGCTCTAAAATTTAATAAAAGCAATATATACTCAAACTATCTTACATAGCAACAATAATTAAATGAGTGATACATAGTTATTTTTTTAAAAAAACATTGTTTTATTAAAGTTTGGATGGCCAATATTATTTCATATTGCATCTTTAAAATATTTGTCTAATGAGTCATCAAATCTAATGCTACAAATGATAAAATATAGATTAAAATATTTAGCGCATTTCAGAAGATCAGGAGCCAGACCTAAGAAAAGCAGCAATCTTATAATTGTAAACTAACACAAAGTAAGATTTAAGATTGTTTACATAGGCATAAAATGTATTAAAGACACACATTTCCTTTCCTTAGGCTTATATACCACTGCACAGTGCTTTACAGCCCTCTCTAAGCGGTTTACAGAGTCAGCATATTGCCCCCAACAATCTGGCTCCTCATTTTTACTGACCTCAGAAGGATGGAAGGCTGAGTCAAACTTGAGCCTGGCGAGATTCGATCTGCCAAACTGCTAGCAGCCAGTGATCAGCAGAAGTAGTTTGCAGTACTGCACACTAACCACTGCGCCACCACAGCTCCTGGAATGCTTTTGGATGAAATGCTTTTACCATTTCTTATTTGATGAGATCTCAAGGATCATAACTATGTACATTTCTGCGGACCCTGATTATTGTATATATTAATAATGTATATATTTAAAATCTCAGGAACATCTTTATCATCATAGCTACTGCTACTCTGAAAGTTTGAAAAGTGAATATTTCAGGGTAAAAAAAGGAGTTGGGGAAGTTGAAATATTTAGCTAAGGCCTCAAATTCTTCCTGATCTCATACTAGTTTCTCCTTGCTGTGTGTCTTCTACCGTTCTATATTTTAATATATTTTCTTTTCAGCATAATGATCTTTATTCATTCAATATGCTTAACTGGATTGGAGAAGTATGTCATGGGAACATACAAAAGGGTTCAGTTGGCCCTGTCAGGCACTGGGGAGTTAAATTAGCTCAAACTAATATTCTATCATGCAAAGAGTTAAACTAAGTCCAACCAGTTAGTTATATCATTGGAATACCCAAAAAGAACTGAAGAGAAAGTACAGCTGAAAAAACAAACTTCTCCATTATCGAATTCTTGCCAAGGCTTGGCAACACACAGCACATCTTCTGAACTCTGGTTTGCAGTAATGGCCAAACAACACCTGTTTGCACAGTCAGTATTAAAGAGGCCAGTAAAGTAATGAAATTTTGCCAGTATTTTCTCAGCGCAAAGATTTAATAGATATTTAACTAGGGATTCTGTATTCTCATTATGTATTGCTAGAATCACTGATAAGGAGATTTGATTTGTTAGTGAGTAACTTAGTGAAGTGTTTTATGAGGACAGAAACAGTGTAACAGTACAAACAACGTGACCCTTGCCCAAGAGGGTTTGCCCTACTTTTGCATTATGTGACTATTTACATTTGGTTCCATGAGCGAAAACATAATCAATTCAGAAACAGATAACTTTTGGAGAAAATATAGTGCTGCCAGATATTTTGTTTGCTCAGTGAACCAGGTGCTTTGTAGAGCAGAGGCATGCTTAAGCAAAACCGCAACAGTACTTAATTTCCTCCTTCTGGGCTAGTACAGTGATGGCTAACCTTTTTGTTCTTGCATGCCGAAAGTGCGTGTACCCATAATGCAATGTGTGACAGCGCGTGCTCATACCTGCACCCATAATGCAATGTGCATGACCCATGACCCACCTTCCCGTGCATGTGTGTGCTACCCGGGCCCCGG
>JANHZT010005664.1:34462-46358 GCA_032468215.1 Stegonotus admiraltiensis | reverse complement strand
TCTGGGGATCTTGGGGAGCTCTACCTCCCCCCAGCTGCTCTGTTTCCCCTCTTCACCCGAGGGGAAAGCTTTTGAACCGTCTGACAGCTGATTTTCGCTGTCAGCAGTTCTTACAAAGCCACGGGGCTAGCGCTCCAAAAAGGAGCGACTTGGCAGCGAAGCGTTGCCACCGGAAGTCTAGAACTATAAATTATTGAGATAGGCTATTAGCAGAATCCTCCAAACCTGAAAGGTAAAATATTTTATTTTTGGGGCCTGGAAGGCCTCCTGGGCCATTCCGGAGGCCCCGTTTTGGGCTTGGATGGTCTCCTGGATGACTCCGGAGGCCCTGTTTTGAGCCTGGACGGCCTTCTCGATGATTCAAGAGGCCCCGTTTTGGGCCTGGAAGGCCTCCTGGGCCACTGCAAAGGCACATCAGGCTGGTCCTTTGCTATTTCCAGACTGGCCCTGAGGGCGAGATCTAAGCACCTGCTGGCTGGATCTGGCCTGCAGGCCTTGAGATTGACACCCCTGTCTTAGATGAAACCCAAAATTTAAGAATGCTTGTGTGTACAAATATTATTTTACTTTTGAGATAGCAAAGAAACAAGTACAGGTAGTCCTTGACTTATGACCATAATTGAGTCCAAAATTTCTGTTGTTAAGTGAGACATTTGTTAAGTGAATTTTGCCCCATTTCATGACCTTTCTCGCCTTAGTTGTTAAGTGAATCACTGCAGTTGATAAGTGAGTAATCAGGTTGTTAATCTGGCTTCCCCATTGACTTTGTTTGTCAGAAGGTCGCAAAGGTTGGTCACATGATCTTGGGACACAGCAACAGTCATAAATATGAGTCAGTTGCCAAGCATCTGAATTTTGATCACATGATCATGGAGATACTGGAAAGGTTGTAACTGAAAAATGGTCATCACTTTTTTCAGTGCCGTTGTAACTTTGAATGGTCACTAAATGAACTGTTGTAAGTCAGGGGACTACCTGTAGATATTTAAGAAGAAAGAAGACTATTCAGAACAGATTGAAATGAAATATCTAGTTTTTCTGTTTGTTTTACTAGAACCTTCAGTAACACAAAATCGCCCCAATATATTGAATTTCACCTTCCATGGTGTTCTAGCAATATGGCCCAAAAATTATGGAAGCTTCAATCCAACCCATTTAGAACAGTGTTTCCCAACCTTGGCAACTAAGTTGTGTGGACCTCAACTCCTAGAATTCCCCAACCAGAATCTTAAAGTTGCCAAGGTTGAGAAATACTACATTAGAAAGACACCAAGTTGAGGATGTCTTAAGGTGACCAATCGTCCTCCTTTAGGGAGGACAGTCCTTCTTTTGTAAGTTCTGTCCTCTCTTGAAAAGTGTCTTCCTACATGTCCTCCTTTTCGATATTTGAAGACTAATCTGTAAATCTTGGTATTCGATCAATGCCGATCCGATCCTTTGTGTGTGATGTGACATATTTGTATTTGACATGACAATTTGTCAAGGCTTGTTACAGTGCGACGAGATGCAATTCTGAGACGCATGCGCTCCGCACAGGAGAATAGTTTTGAGAGAGTGTGCCAAGCGTAAGAGTGTGCTGCGTGCAAGTGGCTTTGTTTACTTCTTACCGAAACATGACACGGCACACATGCATGCAGTAGACTCACTTTTTTTTTCTTCAATTTATTTGTGTCCTCCTTCTCATTGTAAAAAAGTTGGACACCTTAGGATGTCTTATCTACTGAATGATGTTTTTCTTATATGATAATTCTTCAAAGAAGATACTTGGGTAGATATGAACAAAGAGAAGAAGAAACATTATGCCAAAACATTGAAACTGGAGAGAGAAGGAAAAAATTAAATTCTGAAATAATATATTTTCATAAATTGGTTTCTATTTCTCTTAATATTTTTTCCATTAAAAAATAGTTCTGTTACATTTTTGTAATCCTTGTATTGCACATTTGTATACAATTCTCAGTAAAATTATCAATGTAACAAAATGAGGAGTTATTGTATTTTGGTTAAATATTACTTCATAAAATAGGAATTAGTTTGATTCTTCTTGAAATGAGCAAATAATTAAATATGATAGCTTGGGATGTAAGAGAATAATGTTCAGTTTTTTTATTCAATGTGTAATAACAAACCAGTGCTGTTTATGGAGTCAACTATCATTTCAAAATAGAGGCCACATTTATTCATAATCTCTGAGTAAAAAACAAAGTAATAATGTCAAAAACCTCAGATGTTATTTCTTTTAAGGTTTTTTTTTTAACTTCAGGCAAGCATTCTTCTTCATTTGTAAGCAATTTTTGGCACCTTAATTTGTTTTCAGCAATAATCTTATCAATTGAGTATATAGCAATTGTAGATCACACAATAAAACCTTGGCTGAGCAAACAACTGTCTCAACATAAACTATATATAAACAGATCCACATATTAGCAGGATCCTGTGTCTTGCCCAGTTTTCTGCTTCCTTTATACGGAAAAAATTCTTCCTAATAATCCAATTCTTGTGATGCAAGAGGCAGCTGTAATTCAGCTCTTGCTGTGTATTTCATTGTAAATCCAGTCTACAACAAAGAGTTCCTGTTCCTTCCATAGATGACAGATTCAAGGAAACAAATCAAGGTTCCCCCTCCCTTTTTTTCCCCCTTTAATATGTGTTACCAAAGATCTGTAATTAATAGGGAAAGAACTGAAAAATTTACCATAAGGCTGCAGAAGTATTTGGTTATCTGGCAATAAACTTTATTTTGGCACCCGGATTTTTTTTTTCCAAGCAAGCATGAGTTTTCCCCGCAAAGCTACGTTGGGGTGACTTATTTATTTACTGGATATTAATTTCCTTGTTTGATGTTTACCTGGGCAGCTGACATTACACTCAAATGGTCTATGTTAAAACTCTGCTAGACGGTCTTGAATTGTAGTCTGTATATTTACATTAGGGAAAGGGGTGTTCTCCTCAGGCAAGGTACTTGTTAATCAGCTCTGTGGGCAAACAGACACTTAATTTTCAGTTACTGAACCACAAAGCTTTGCCTGACACACTTGGACTGTTCTCTGTGCTAAATTGTGATGATACTTCTACTAATATGCTGCCAATTGTTTGGTTTGTTTCTTTGATTTTAGGGACCACAAGGGCCCCAGGGACCTGTTGTATTTCCAGGACCTAAGGGACCTCCTGTAAGTACTTGTCTTAAAATAAACATAGGATGGAAAACATTGAAATAGATAGTGATTATTAAGCATTTTTATCAACTTATTACATGTATTGTAAGAATATTTTAATCTACTGTGAAGATAACAGAAACAGAATTAGAGAATAAGACCTTCAAGTTCTCTTCAGCAAGGTGCCATTTTCATCTGATTGGATAATACAAGTTATCCAATCAGATGAAAACAGGATTCCCTTCTGATTGGATAATATAAGTTATCGTAGTGTGTGTGTGTATGTGTGTTTTCAAGTCTCAAGTCTCTAACTTGAATACAACTGCTCACACAGATCTGTTTCAGAAGGAAAACTACCTTAATACCTACTCAAGCACTTTAGATATATTCAAGCTCTCCTAATGATATTTCTTCAAAGGCATCATTTGTGAAAACCCCATGTGGAGACTATCCTACCCTGCTGTTCCTCCACAACACTTTATTAATCTAAGTAGCATTCTGTATGATGCACCAGATTTTCTAAATATTGATTCTGCATGAGACTTCTGCATTGTGTGAACTCATCCAAGCCCTGCCTTAAGTATTGAAGATTAATAAGTAGAATCATTCCCTCTGAAAGCAGAGCTGCTTGATATTTATGATGGTTTCTGATGTATCCAGTCCTTCCTTCTGCCCCAGATTTAACTCAGAAAAGCTGGTTGAGTAGCTAAATGTGAGCTGATTTTTCTAGTATCAGCAAAAGTAGCAAAAACACAGTGGAGTAAGAAGCCCGAGGCCAACACATGCTCTCAAACAGAGACCTGAACACATGCTCTCAAACAGAGACCATCACAAAATCAGCTCAGAACAGTTGTCTGTGTAGCAAAGTACCTAAAGCAGAGCTGGTTCTGTAGAACAATGTGCTTACAAAATGTGCTCGCTCTAAACTGATAACAAAATAGAAAATGCCTGAAAAAGAAGCCACAAAAGCTATGCAGATAAACATTAGAAGTAGGCAGCCTACAATTATTTTACTATCTCCTCAGAAAACATGTGTTTTTGAATAGATTAAAAAAAATGGATGAATGACTTAATGAATGTTATGTTAAAATGTATGTTGTTATCTTGAGGTAGTTTTAGTTCTGTAGCTCAAGTCCTTTGCTGTTTTTCTTTATGTCACAAACCCCCTATAATATAACGCCACTGCAAATCTTTAAAAATACTGTGTTTTTGTGTAAAGCCTTTATGAAAGACAATTTGAAAAGCTTGATTATTGGGAATTATCTATTAGGTCTTTGCAAATCCTTCAAAATGGGTGCTTTGGAACTTGCAACACACACATACAAAGCACTGCTTTTTGAATTATTATAGCAGCTATGCCTTTTCCAGATTCTTGCTGTTCCTTAAAAGGCTGTTTCCAAATATGTGCATTCCCAGATAACTTCCCATTATTTCCAGTTGATACACCAATGTGTGCTGCTTAGCTTTCTCCGCAGAGGAATCCAAACACCACTAGAGGTCACTCTCCATCTCTATTGCATTATTCCCAACCCAAAATGATCAAAGGGATGGGAAACTATGTGATCTGTTATTGCCATGCTATCATCAGAAATGAGTGTGCTACTCATACTAGCTGCATTATTGACTTAAAAATGCTGTTTTCACAAGTGGAACCAAAGCATAACTGAACTAATGCACAAGCTTGCAGAATGCTTAGGCTTCCATTTAGCTTGGTGGAATTGATCAGTGCCATCTGAATCAGTGGGAAGCATTGCTGGCTTTTCTGTAATGCACCTCTTATGAAAGAAGAAACTATTTCTGAGTTCTAGTTGTAGATCTGGTTTGCACTGGAATAAGCGAACAGCCAAGCTGAAATTGTATTGAAATATTCCAGCATCTCCAAAGAACAAATCAATTCATAATATATTGTGCCAAAAATTGTCAAATATATTTTGCAGTCGGCATTTAAAATCAAACAGGTGCTGCCTCCATTCACCAGAAATGAAAGTACAACATTACATGACCCAACATTTTGCAGTCTGTTCATGACACCCCACCTCAGTTATCTGACATGGCTATGACATTTTGCTAAATGATAGTTAGGCTCAGCTTCCCTTTTTCTTCTTTCATTTAATTGAGAGAATAATTAACAGAATTTCCCAGCTTCACTTTAGGGATCTGTGGAGCTATCATTTCATTACAGAATGAAAGTTACAATTTCAAGCACACAATTGCTTCCCCAGAGGGAGAATAACAATTTGGGAGAAAGTTTTGGCAAGATGGCTGGCATAAAAAGTGTTTAACACAAATTTCTTGCCAACTCTTTGAGTCGTATCTCCAAAAGCAACTTTTCTTTGCAAAATATAAACATAGACATCTTTATTTTTACATTATGTGAAAATTACATGTACTTATGTGCAAGGAAGGAAAAACAGATTACATCAAGTTTAGGGATAAGTGAAAACAAATGATGTTGGTGTTCTTTTTTGATAGTCTTTGGAGAGATTGTTATGAAATTTGGAGTTATAAATTCATAATGAAGAAATAAAATGAAGGGGAAAATTCACAATGGTATGAAAGTAAGAGAGCACTATTAAGTTCTGTCCCTTTATCCTAGTGAAAAATCAAAAGGTAGCAGAGTTTAATCTCCTTTGGATGGGAATGAAATAAGAAAGATTTATGGTATCACTATAACTTTAGTATTACGTGTAAAAATAAATGCACAATTTATTGGAATACAATATAACTATCTGCAGCTGTCAGCCAAAATACTGGCATTAGATGCCCCAAGAAAGTGATTCCTGGAATCCGAAAAGTCCCTTGCTGATTCTAGATCAGCTAAATTCCCCAAACCATCCAGCATTTTGATCTCTTCCATTTCAAGCTGCAAGGAAGCTTATTTTTCTCTAGCTGTTACTCTTCAAAGATACAGGAGTGTGATTTCCAGTTCTTACTTCTCATTATCAGAAAATCAACCAAGGTCATGCCCAGATCAACAAAGCAAAGTCACTGTCTCAGTAAGAGGACAGTAAGTTTGAAGAAGCAGTTTGAAACACAGATGTGTCACTAAGGTGACTAACTAAAAATTATCCTTTTTTTTTTTTTGAAGTGACATTTCATTTATTTTGTTTTCCACTGCAGGGACCACCTGGGAAGGATGGCTTGCCTGGGCACCCAGGACAACGGGGTGAAACGGTAAGCATGTTATTTATACTGCATAATGTAGTCTTCTCCACACCCCATTTACTGTAACATGTGTCTATTAAATGGGGGAAGAATCCAAATTTGATCTTTATTTTAAATCTGTGAATTAGTCAATTATACAAAGGTATTATTATAAATTCAAAACACATTTAATAGTATTTTCGAAAACCAGTAAAAAGCGCTTTCTGTTTCAGTGATCCCGATGTACTACCAAAATGTATTTTTGATGCTAGTTGTGCTTTTTGTTACAAATTTTGTTTTAATTAATCTTGATTTTATTATGATTATCACTGCTGAAGTCAATGGAAAATCACAGGTGCATATAATGTGTATGTTCCTAAATGGATGGATGAATGAATGCATAATATACCAAGGAAGTACAATCCACATGTTAAAAACAAAATTTATAAAAAGCATTTTAAAACTTCAAAATCACCCTCCTTCAAAAGTTCAAAACAATTACCATCATGCACAGAAATGGAGTTTCAGGAAAGTAAGTTCTGTAGCTCAAAAGTACAGTGTGGCCTCTAGTGTTATATTAATTGCTTTCCATATACTACTTAAACTCTCATGTCTGTTTATGACCTTCAGTTGAGTGAAATAGTGAATCATAGGCAACAATTTTTGAATTGGTATACCTCAGATGGGCTAATGCATCAAAAATCTGGGACCCATGACTTCCATGGGATTGAAATTTGGGGACGTTGTCATTCAGCTGTGGCATTCAGCTGTGGTCATGCAATCGTCTTCTCCAATGCTTCCTGCCAGCTTCCCATAAGGAAAGTCAGATGGGAAGCCAGTGGGAAGTCAGGAGCTGCTCCCAATCCCACTGATTTTTTTGCCCACCCATGATATTTCTATTTCTCTGTTTAAGTAAGGAAATAGCTCTGAAACAATGACTCGATGGGTCACCAGTTGTCTAGCGGAACTAGTTGTGACAAAGGAAAATAATAATACAAACCATAGTTAATTTAACTCTGAATTAAATTAAAACAAAAGTCGCTTTGCAATGTGACCCCCTGGCACCCCATTCAAAGGTCCAGTGTGGTCCTGTATTTAAAAAAGTGCTCATCCCATCCCTAGCCTGGATGTATCTGGAGAGTACAGGATTATGAAAGGCAGAATCAGATTATTTTAGGACTTCAAAAATTCAGCAACCCTTAGAAATACAAGCAGTTTCCATTTATGTCTACCCCATAGCCATCCATGGGAACAAG
The DNA here is from genome assembly GCA_032468215.1 of Stegonotus admiraltiensis. NCBI lineage: Eukaryota > Metazoa > Chordata > Lepidosauria > Squamata > Colubridae > Stegonotus > Stegonotus admiraltiensis. The sequence goes on along the minus strand of JANHZT010005664.1, from coordinate 38,803 downwards.
AAGGAGTAAAAGAGGACATCAGAAGATATCACCCAGACAAATGTAGTGACTTACGTACTTGCATAGGGATTCACGTAAATAATCTGGTACCATTTCTGTAATGATGTCTTTGTGCATGTATTCTTATAAATACTGCCGGACAATTTCAAACTATCTTGCTACTACAGATCACTCTCCTTGAAATAGGAAGGGGAAATTCATTTGTCTCCACATCACATCTTCCTTCATTCTGAGACAGCATTTGATGTTTGGCAACTGACATGATAGAACATCATGAAACTGAAAGAAATGTCTGTCATCACTACTGGAAAAAAAAAATTAACAGATCGAGCAAAATATACTTCTTTCCTTCTTTACCTATTTTTCTTTCTTCCTATGGTAGTCTTCCCTGTTGACTTTCCATTGCAAAGGTAGTAACGTTTAGGAATGTACTGTATGTGCTAATGTGCTTAATGCTATTCCACTGGAAACAGTACTTTATCTCTGCCATTTTGCATCTTTCTATTAACAGTGGAGGTTTCTCACACCATTGCCTACTGTCAAATTTCTTTTTCTGGCCCCCAAGTATAACCAACAGGTCAATTGTGGCAGCTGCATTGCCGTCCTAGGCTGTATTAACAGAGGAATAGAATCAAGATCATGTGAAGTGTTAATATAACTTTATAATGCCTTGGTAAGACCACACTTGGAATATTGAATTCAGTTTTGGTCACCATGATGTACAAAAGAGCACAGAGAAGAGCAGCAAATATGATTAGGGGACTGAAGGCTAAAACATACAAAAAACGGTTGTAGGAATTGGGTATGTCTAGTCTAGTGAAAAGAACTAAGGGCACATGATAGCAGTGTTCCAATATCTAAGGGGCTACCACAAAGAAGAAGAGTCAACCTGTTGTCCAAATCACTCGAAGGCAGAACAAGAAGCAATGGATAGAAAGTAATCAAGGAGAGAACCAATCTAAAACTAAGGAGAAATTTCCTGACAGTTAGAACAATTAATACGTGGAATGACTTGTCTGCAGAAACTGTGGGTGCTCCAACACTGGAGGCTTTTAAGAAGAGACTGGACAACCATTTGTCTGAAATGATATAGGGTTTCCTGCAAGAAAATGTAAGCAAATTACTGGTTCATGGAATTCATAATGTGGGGGTTAATTGTTCGGTTACAGTATTTACAAATCCATATATAGGACAATGATCAAGACAGTGGATTTGTCATTTAGAAGAAAATGCTTTAGGAAAGTTTTTTTCTGCCCACCTCCCCTTTAATAATAATAATAAAAAACCCCAAACATTTATCATTCTTTGGCATTGTTGATCTCTTTCTTTAAATGGTTGATTTACCACAGTGCTGTATGGAAACATCCATCTTTCTGTGGCACTTCCAGTAGTATTTATATCAACTATCACAGAATTATAGCTTCTCCTGGATTTTACTTGAAGCAATGGTTCAAGGCAAATTTGGAACACCTTAAATTGCTAAAAGATTTAAGCATTCTGAGAGATAATGGAAGGAGTTTTAATGCAAAAGTGTGAAATTTTCTTAAAGGAAATTTCATGCAACCTTATCTATTCATACAGAAAATATTTACCACAGTTCCTAGTTTGTTTTATAAAAAGCAACCTAAATACAGACTGGATAAATACACATACATCGCTCTTTCTTCATTTTCACATTTATCTCTTTAAAAAAAAATAAATGAAAGTTTCAAGTAGGAATATGCAGATTTTCAGAAATCCACTTTTTTTCATTATACATTTTGGCAGGGCAGTTTTCATTCTCTCCCTTCCCCACCCCTTCCCCACATGGATTTATTTATTTATTTTGTACATTCTAAAGACATATTTATAAAATTGGATGGGATGAAAGGAGGTTTTCATTCTGTTGTTTTAAAATGCTTATTATGGAAATTGTCTCATCTTTTTAAAAAAAAAACTGTTTTAATTGAAGGAGAGTTTGACTTTGAAAAGTGTCTCTTCTGGGATTTCCTGGAACCATACGACGGATTGATTTAAAAAATAAATGTGTAGATTTTTTAAATATTTATTTTATGGTATTAATTCCATGTCTTTACTGCAAGTCCATATTTCTTCTTAGTCAGGACCCCTTTCCAGTTTTAAAAATTATGCACATCCTGAAAAGAACTTAAATGGATGCATTTGTAGAATATTTATTTATGAAATCATGTAAACATAACAATATTAAACCATTAGAAAAATAAACTATTTTTTTTCAAAAAGAAAACCTTATAGTTTAACAAACAGAAGCTAATAATGAGAAGAGTGACATTGTTTTAAATGTTTGCAAGTATCTTCAATATCTGGCAAATAATTTTGATTTTGAGGGCAGACCCCTGAGGAGAGTCTTAGGGGACCCCTGGGGATATTCAAGCTGTACTTTAAGAAACACGGTTTTAAAATAATCAGTTGCCTTTCATGGACTGAATTTAAGTATCTAAATACTTTCACAGAGTAGAGCTGTACAGATGTTGTGTGAAATAAATAGTTTCTTCCCCCAGTGTCAAGTGATACATCATACAGGAGGGAGCCTATACACATAGAAGCTCCTATACAATCTGGTACTTGTTCTATGGGTGTAAAAGCCTCGCCCCTTGCAGGAGTACATATAGAAGCTACTTCTTCCAGACATTTATGCTCTGTTTGCAAGTGCCCCCTGGAGAGGAATAAATGACTGTTGCTTTACTGAAGTTCTTTTTTAAACACTTAAATATTCAGTATAGCTGTGCCGGCCTGACGGCTTTTGAACGCATGTATCTGAGTTGAACTGAAGGATTGTCATTTATGCATCTACAGTAATTGCTTTCTCACAAAGTATCTGGTCTGTGAAAACTATCTGCTCCTTTGAACCATACCACTGAAGGAGCTGCGCTCAGAATGATTGGAAATGATAGCTCTTTGAAAGAGTCTTCAATATTTTACATTTAAAGAGGCACAGCAATAATTGAATTGAAATAGCAGTCTTTATTCTCAGAAAGTACAAATCCTTGGAGAAACCCCTGATTTCCCATCCCCTCTTTCACACTGATCTGAAATGTTCCCAAGTATGTCTAACTGTTGTATGCTTTATTTTGCAGGGTTTTCAAGGGAAAACAGGGCCGCCTGGCCCTGGCGGTGTTGTTGGACCCCAGGTACAATGTTGTTTAAACTTGATGATTGATTGATTGAATTTGTAACCCACTTTCTCTCAGGAAGGTCAAGGTGTGGTGTACGGCTGAGGTCTCCCTGCAGTAGTAATCTGCCATAAATTATGCTGAGAAAAAAAATATTATTATTTGTTCAGCACTAACTTTGAACCATCGCTGAACAAATCATTGTAAGTTAATGTCTACCTGTTTTAGTTTTGTTGGAAACAAATGTCAAGTGAAGGTTGAAGTTTTCATGAGAAAAAAGCCAAAGGAATGTCAAACAAGAGCTTAGAAAGTTTGATGAAATTCTCTCTCTATTTATTTTAGAGGATTTCTTGCATTCTTATCATATAATCCAGGGAAAACATCTGGGAATTGTTATTGGAATGAGCTGCTGTTTGTCGAAAATATGGCAATTAGAATTAGAATGAGCTCTAAAAGAACAAAGTGTTTAACTCTACTGCTATTCAACTCTATATTTCATTTCCACGTACACCTCAAGGGCAGTTTATGATCTTCACAATCTGTAAACAGATTGCCACCGTCAGAATCTCCAAAATACAATATGAATTTGCCTGGTCTGAAAGAATACAGCCACAGCTAGAATTGACATTGTAAGTTAATGGGGTCAGGTGACATTGTCCTTAATGGCCACACTGCTTAGTGATGGAGTTGCTGCTCCCTATTATGGTTGATAAGTGAGGACTACTGAGCTGTCCCCAAATCACTGAATATATACATGCATGGTCAGTGGTGGGATTCAATTTTTTTAACAACTGGTTCTGTGGGCATGGCTTAGTTGGGGCTGTGACTTGGTGGTCATGTGACTGGGTGGGTGTGGCTAGCTGGTCATGTGACTGGGTAGGTGTGGCTAGCTGATCATGTGACTGGATGGGTGTGGCTATGTGCATAGGGACTATTCAGAGGGCTGAAAAAAGTCATTTCTGACTGATCCTTGCACTTTTGACCGGTCCTCGCACTTATGACCATCCTCACATTTATGCCCGTTGCGGCATTCTTAACATGTCAGTCATTTCACCACTACTTCTCTTCACCACGGTGACAAGATAGGGTGCAAAACGTAAAATGCGAGGACAGTCGTAAGTTCAAGGACTGGTCAAAACTGAGCCTTGGTAGTACAGTGGACTAAAACACTGTTATTAACATCTGCTGCTTGCAATTACTGCAAGTTCAA
>JANHZT010005664.1:0-19918 GCA_032468215.1 Stegonotus admiraltiensis | reverse complement strand
AATATTAAATACATTTCACAACGGATTCAAAGAACGATTTTGGCATAAACTTGATCAGGAGAAATATCTGAAATAAGTCAGCTTAAGAAGGCTGCTGATGACAGGACTCCATTCAGACCTTTGTTCACCGGATTCCTGTAACATTCAGAATATTAACATGTTCCGTTGATGTATTATTTCTTTTAATTCTGCATAATGCACTACAGTTTTTCTTTTTTAAAAAAAATACTAGTGATTAAAAAAGCCTACAAGGAGGCAAAAGGGAAAAGTAAAAAAAAATGGTGAAATACAATATTTACAAATGAACAATGGAAGTACCAAAATAGTACAACTAATGGTTGGCATAATTTGATTAGAAATTAACCATTAAGCTTATTAAATTATATGTAAGAATATTAAACCACTTTAACAATATAAGTGAGAATTTACAGTTCTGAGCTAAGCGCTAAGATCTTATAAATCTTTCATCTTTTAGAATTGCCAATTATCACCAATGATATGAACTATGGCTTCTTATTGGAAACAGGGTGAAAAAGGTCCTCAGGGACCAGCTGGACGTGATGGAATACAGGGACCTGTGGGTCTTCCTGGCCCTGCAGGACCAGCTGGTTCTCCTGGAGAAGATGGTGACAAGGTCAGTTGATTATCATTCTGTGTTTCTTTTGACGTTTACTACAACAACTTCCTTGAACTGGTGCCTTCTAAAAGTCTGATTGCACCAAAGAGAGTGCATGGAGAGATGATGCATGGGAGAGGATAATTTAACCTTGGTTGCAGAATGTAATTCCTGACAGCTGTTCCCTTTCTCATGTATTTCTGCCTTATTAATATTCTTTTCAGTTGTTTTGGAAAGACTAATAGGAAGTCCAGCTGGATAGTCCTTCTTATCTGCAACTTACACAATGCATATATTTTAGCAGCTATTTCTTTATTCATTGGCAAACTTTCAGTAATAGCATCACATCTTACACAGAAGAAAACTTAATTATATTACTATTCAGACATTATATTTCAGACCCCTTCCATATATGGGGGTTGGCAGATACATGCCACTTTCCTTTGTTGTCACTACATCTTAGGGTTTCTGTGCAGCTTTAGAAGTTCAATGAATGATCTATTGGTTCAGCTCCTACTGCAGAGGAAACATATTGAAGACAGATTTGCAAACTTTCCACTAATGTTGCAAAAATAGGTGGTTTCTTACCAGCAAGATCTCCTGGGTATTTTTCTTCTTTTTTTCAGATTAAACCTTGTTCGCCCATCCACTCCACTATCTCCCCATTCTCCATGAATATACTGAGGAATGGCTTTTCCACTTCTGCTAAGTGAAGGCCATGTGGGGTTTTACAAAATGCATGTTTCTGGTGAAAAAATACAAATACAAAGCAAGAACAGAGAGCCAATTTGATAATATCTTCTATGTTTCCCCATTGGCCAGCTAAACAGAAAGCTGATTAATTTAAGGGATGGGAGGAAGCACCACATAGTGGAGGTGAAAAGATTGCTTATTTTTGGGGAGGATGGTGATGCCAGTGGTATGGGCCTCAGATTGATAAAACAGGAGTTATATTTCTCATTTACCCATGTGTTTACCTTCTCAATATGCCCAAAAATGGTGCAGACTACTTTTTAATGAACTATCATTTCTGATTTAATAAAAAATGAGGAAAATGTAGCTTCAAGGTTTGAAACAAAGCAGCCAACTTCAAAGTATGGTTTATTAAATCTTAGAATGTTTCAAAGCTGGTCATTTGAGATGAAATGGAAATCTATGTTTAATTACTAACTTTTTCACTTATTCACACCTTAGAGAGGGGATTATGTGTACAGGGAAAGGCTTTTTTCTATCGAGAGAGGAACATCTGAATGCAAACTTAACGATATTTTTATATGATGTTTTTGATCATGAACACCTTACACACAGAAGAAACCAACTGTCCTTTGGTCAATCACAATTATAGTAACTTTATATTGAAGGAGGCGTGAGGGTAAAACAAAGGTAGCAGTTTCCTTATTATAAAATTGAGTTAAAGTAAATTTCATCACAAGAACGATTCACTTTGAGCTTTAGCGGGCAATATGTCTCCAAATCTCACATACCAAAATGTGATTGATCAACCCAAAATTGCCCTCCTCTGGCTTCCACTCAAAGGCAGAGAAAATAATATGGTGACATTTGAAGGTAGTTCAGTATTGACTACTGTTAACAAAGAAATGGGGCCTTTAAAGAGAGATGTAATACCTTTCTTTTGATTACAGGGTGAAATTGGAGAACCAGGTCAAAAAGGGAGTAAAGGTGACAAAGGAGAAAATGTAAGTGTTTTTCTACCCCCCCCCCCCCGGTCACTGCCTTTACTGTATTGCTTTTTTATTGCTTGGTAATAAGAAAACACATGAAAAATGTATCAAAAACAAGTACTCTCAATGAGCAGGAAAAATGTCTATTTTTTGTAGAAAGATTCACATTTCTAATATATAAAATAAAGAAGGGGCTTTATATTCCTTGATAATGGTTTTTGATGATCGTTATATTTCTTCAATGCGATACAATGTTCGTCTTTTAGCCCTGTCCTTGACAGATCAAAGTTTCTTTTTCTCCATAACTCACCTCCTTTCTGATTGCACATCTTCCTAAGCCTGGAAAACCCCCAAAGAAAGTATCTACAGAGACACTGGGCTACCACTACTCCAAGAGATCTTTGTGGTTGATCAGATTCTCAAATAAAGCTAGTTATTTTCCCTACTGTTGAAGTAACAATAATTGCTGGACTTTCTGAACTTTGCAGCTATGGAGATGGATCTCTCCCGTGGATTATCCCTGCAATTTCTCCTATTTTAGCAGGAAATAAGATGCTGCTTGTCACACTCATAAATGCTATATGTGGCACTCTACTTACAAGGAGAAAAGGATTCCATTAAATTTTCTTCCAATTCTTAGCTTGACTTACTTTGTTTTAGACATTTAATAAATTGTGAAAACTTTTATTTATTTTTGAAGGGCATTTTGATTGCCATAGCTAATTACTGTTATTTATACATGAGGCTTTTTTTTCCTCTTTACCATTTTTGGTTTTTTTTATAATAATTGTATCTGCTGTCACTGTATTTCACATTGTTTTCTATGAGTGCATAATGTTGAAATATTAGGTGACAGCATACCTTATGTTTTTAGGTTTGTCAGTTATCTTGGGCATCTTGGTGACATGTTAAAATGGTGGGGAGTGGATTTAAAATATTTTCTTACAATTTATTTCTTATAGAAATGATAAAGTTTCATCTTCCTGCCTTGCTTCTCTCTTTTCCGTATGTGCTTATTATTCATTACTGTATTAATATGGAAAAAGAAATGTATATATTTTCCATATTTGAAAAATATTGCAAAAGTTAGTAACAGTACAACTTTTTAGACACATTTGCCATAATCTGTATTCTATTGATCTCTAGCAAAATGGTTAAAAGACTTTTTTTAATAAAACAGGGATATGAAAAAGTATTATATTTATCTTTCACAAAGTTTGGAATCGAATTTTACTTTGAGGAGATTTACTAGAATATTTTAAATAAAATTCACCTGGTTGCTACAATCAAAGTAAAAACTGCATGTAGCTTTTTGAGGACCCAGATTGTGGGGGGCAATAAACTGACTTTGTGTAAATATACAAAAGTATGAAGGCTATTGCTTAATGCATTGTAAGCCGCCCTGAGTCTCCGGAGAAGGGCGGCATATAAATCAAAGCATAAATCAAATCAAAGCTACTGTAATTTCATTTAGTTATAGGTGCTGCTTATGTAGTTACTCTTCCTTAGTTTTCATGTTAGCATTTTTCTACATGGGTACTTTTAGCCAATGATGTATTGCACAAACAATATGTCAGAATATGTATTGATGCTCAAATTTTGGATGTTCTTAGTCATATACCTAACATGGATCATTTTCATTTTCAGAGATTATTAAATTATTGTCATTTTAACTGTCATCGCTCAATAAAAATCATGTAAATATGAGCACATTTTAATATGATTGCAAGATGCTCTGATGCGTTTAAATTTAAGTCTTTTGTTCAGTTTTACTATTCTTAAAAACAAGTCAACATGGAAGGACTATTTTCAAGAAATATATGTCATAAAATAAAACCTTATTTTAAATAAATAAAACATTATTCAGGCTTATTTACTGAATTGTAATATTCTATCAAATTTACTATTTAAATAACAATAGTAATTATTGTCATTTAAAATTCCATTTTATTTATCCAAGCTTGACTATTTGATATCAAGTACTAGTGATAATGCCCTTTACCTGGCCCAGTATTTCAAATGTTGGGTGAAGATGTCATCATTCCCTTTCTGTCAGTCTACATCAGAGGTGTCAAACTGGTGGCCCACAGGCCCGATGCATCACTTGCAGGCCATGCCCACCCCAGCTCTGCGAATGGGAAAAACGTTGCAAAACGTCACATGATGGCAATATGACGCAGCAAGTTTGACATCCATGGTCTACATTATGGACTATATGGAAAGAGCGGTACTTGTTGAAAGATTAGTTCTTTTCAGTTCCTTCCCTCCCTTTCTTTCCAGCTGGTTGCATTAACTCTTCGTGCTGAACTTTAGCTTAAGCTAAAGTTGAATTTGCTTTCCTCTTTCCTTCTTCTTGTGTAATTTATTTGATATTTTAAATCTGAGAAGAAGAAGAAGACTGTGCTTGCTGTCTGCAAACATCTCTGCCCTTTCAGCTGAAGAGAAAGGGTGCAAATGAACGAGTAAATTAAAAAGCTAGAATACTAAAACCTGTTTATTAAAAAAGTAAGACTGATGCATTGAGAGGATTCAAAAAAAAAAAAGCAACCTCAGAACATTGGTCTGCTTCAATGAATGTAATAAACCTGAAGCTCCATCTCTTCAAAGAAAGATGGTGATGCATGTTATATTTGAATAATGTAAGTTGTATATTTGAATAATGTAATAATGTGTTTTTTTTTCCCCAGGGACCTCCAGGACCACCTGGTCTTCAGGGTCCCATTGGTGCTCCTGGAATAGCTGTAAGTGTCCTGTTTGTTACAAATTGCAAATGAATTCTTCAGAACTTTTTCTATTTTAAAAAAAATCTCACTGTTCATTGAAAAGGTTTAGAAATGATTTACACAGCTTAAAACTTGGATTTTTTAAAAAAATAAAATATTCCAGGACTCTATGACTACATACCTGCAAGGTTAATATAAGCTTTAAATCAATGCCATTCTGCTTCCTTTGTTCATTAGTATGACAACGCAAAAGAAAAACACATTTTTGGCAAAGGTTCTTCATTGAGCACAAAAGCATCCTTTTCAATGGCATTACATATTGTACAGGTGTTTCATGTACTGTACAAAACCCATTGCTTAATTTTGCATTCATTTAAAAATCTGTCTTTGTGAATCAGCCACATGTCTATTATGGATTGCATCCCTTAGGACTTTTCCAGGGTAATATCTAATCAAGAAAATTCTGTAATGATTTCAGATAACTGTGAAAGACAACACCATTATCCACATATTTAGCTTTTTTTTTTCCTGAGCAAGACAAACAGCTCTTGGCTAATAAATGGTACTTTTGATATTTCTGTGACAAGCATCCAAACCCCCTCACTATTTACTCTTTTAGAATGTCTGTTTCCCAGGGTTGAATTTATGGAATCATTTGCAAGAAATGAGGTAAAGCGAGCAATCTTGTACATGATTAAGCCGCCTCAGCACAACTGAAGTCAATGAGATGTTTCCATAGCTCACAGAGTTGGGTTCAGAATCTGGGGAGGGAGTTCTCCCCCATTTTCTAGATCTGTATTTTTTATACAACTAATGGAGCTGAAATTGTTGGGACATACTTTACATTTTGAGTCAGTTAAACCTATTTCAATTTACAGGGAGGTGATGGGGAGCCTGGTCCAAGAGGACAACAAGGGATGTTTGGACAGAAAGGAGATGAAGGTGCACGTGGCTTTCCTGGTCCTCCAGGACCTATTGGCCTTCAGGTATATTTTATTGTATTATCCTTCCTGCACATCTTCCTTTTTCATCTATTGTAAAGTGAGCCTATTGAACAATAGAGGCTACTTTTACATAATAAACAATACAGAGTACTGACAGTGACAACAAATAAATCCTTAAATCACCATTCTAAAGTTGTTAGAATTGCAGATGAAACACTAAAGCAGAGATAGGGAGGTGCCTAATGAGTTCTTTAAAGGCAAGGTTTGGATCATAATTTTCCTCCACTACAAAATCCATTACGGGTGTGGAAGGGATGGTAAGCCATCCCAAAACACTGGATCTCTCATCAGGACATACACACACACACACAAAAGGAGACAAAAGCAATCCTCATCATTCAAGGGCTTTCCCAGGATTTTTTCTTCAGGCACAGCTGTTTCATTTCAAAGCTCCAGAAGGGAATTAATGAGTCAATCTGCTGCCTACTTTACAAAGTAAAATACGTTGCAGTGTAAAATTGATTCAGTTCAGTGCAACATCTGGAACACTTTTCTATTTAAGAATAAGTATTAAAATGTTTTGGATAAGAAAGGAAACATATTTTTAAAACATTAAATATTGTTTTTTTTAAAAAATGCAACAATTTAAAAATTGTGTGATAATGAAATTGCTATTTTAGTAAAGTGGCTGATGAATTTAGCATTTTGAGCTGCTCCACAATGGAAATACAGTGCTAATTCTGTCTGCATTGTAAGTGTTATATACTTTATGTAAGTTTAATTTACTGGTGGTTGTGTGAAGGATAGCGACTCATTAATCTGTGTTTTTAAAAAACTGCTGAAAATGTTTCTTTCAATCTCATTTTCCTTTGTAATAATTTCTTGTACCAGTGCTCACAATTGTGCTAATAAAGGGCCACTGAGCAATCAAGAGTTCGCTCAGAATGCAGAGTAACAAGAAAAATCATTTAGGACATACAGCATCTTTCTTTTTGTTATGAAGAATATTCCTTGATGTCAAATTTTACTTGATATATCCAAATTATCATCACATTGTCTGATACATTTGTAATCATACATACTAGAAAAGGTTTCAATAATACAAATCATTATTTTAAAGTGTTACCATTTAATAGCAGAGTTTCTTCCAATCTCAGTAGTAAGCCTGTGGTAAATACTGCAACTGATGCTGTCTTAAGCTTTTTGTAAATAAGTTGCTGTTTTAAAGTCTTTTCCTGGAATATCTGAACCTTGTTAGCTGTTCATATGATAAAATGTGATGTCCCTCTTTCTATATCTTTTATTGTGCAATCTCTCATTCTAAAAAATAATAGGAAAACTCATCAGAACCTTCAGCAAAACTTCCTACCCATAGGAATATACAAGCTTCTTACATCTAAAGGATTTTATAGTTGTAATAGCTGATATAAGTACAACTGATCAGATAGAATTAAGATTTCCAAGGTGTGTAATGAAACCATTACTCCCAAAGCACATTATAAAAGACCATAGATGTTACCTAAAAACAAAAATAAAACAATTCAAACATTTATTTAGTATTCTTAAATCACCTCTTCAACCTCTTCCAGAAAGAAAATAAAAATGAACAACAATAATAAATTGAAGTGATGTAAAGAAAAGGTAAATTTTAAAAACTGCATGCCAGCATCAAATTAGGAGAGAGGTTTTGACAGTGGGGATAGTTAAGTGTGAGCATATCAAGACTGTGCTTGAGAACAAATTCGAAAATAATTAGCATACTTAACCTTAGACACATCTATTCTCCCATAATTGTAATGGTACTATTGACAGACTGAAAAATTAAACTTTCACATTAATTGAGGAGCTAAGTTTGAGATACAATAGACAAAGTTTATGGCTCAATAAATCTTAATAACAAACTGCTAGATTGGTTGTTAGTACATGTCATGTCAGCAAATAGTAATTGATGAGATTCTAGCATTTTCAACAGGAAGCTCTTTACTTTTTCCACAGTCACATCTGCAAGCAAGTAATTTGTAGGTAATGATTCATTCAAAGCATTGTGACCACAGTTGTCCTAATTCTTAGGACATCTGTGTAGCTTTTCTTTCCTGAAGTATTTAATGCTTTAAAATGCAATGCATACACACCTCCCAGCTTCTCCCTCCCCCAGAAATATCTATAGGAAAATCAAGTATGCAGTTTTATTTATACTTATATCATGCCCTTCCTATAAGTAGCTCTGGACAGCATACATTTCTTTTTACAGGTAGTCCTTGATTTACAACCATTCATTCAGTGACTGTGTGAGGTCACAACAGCACTGAAGTAAGTGATCTATGACCGGTTTTCACACTTACATCCATTGCAACATCATCCCCATGGTCATGTGATCAAAATTTGGGCACTTGGCTACTGGAATGTATTTATCATCAATTACTATTTGCAGACATGACATACAGAGTCATGTGCTCACCATTTGCAACCTTCCCAGTTGGCTTCCATCAAGTAAAGCCAATGGGGAAACCAGATTTGCTTAAAAACCACGATTCACTTAACAAATGCAATGATTCGCTTAAAACTGTGGCAAAAAAATCAAAATAGAACTCACTTAACTACTGTCTTGTGAAGCCATGGAAATTTTGGGCTCAATTATGGTTGTGATGGAGGACTATCTGTATAACAATTGTAGAATACAATAATGGTAATTTGCCAAACATCATCAAATAATGTTTATTGATATATTTAATGTATTTGGAAGTTATAATGCACACTAGAGGCTAGAACTGATAGTGAGCAGAACTAGGCAAGTTTTAATCTTGTTTAATGATAACAGCAGCAGCAGCAGCAGCAAATTGAATTTCAGCAGTTTTGGAGGGAGAAATCAATGGTTGTACCAATAGTAATAGAAGTCCTTGGACCTATACCAAAGGGTTGCCTAGATACCTGAACTTATCATATCTGAATATTTTTGCAGATCTTTATCATATCTGAATATTTTTGCAAAAAACTGCCTATATATTTAGATGTTACCTTAACAGCTCTTAGGGTCTTGGTTAGGACTTGAACTGTTAAGTTTTTACCACTCTCAAATTGTGAATTGAATCAAAGATTAAATATTAAATAATAATAATAATTTATGAAACTTTTATGTTGTGCAACTCTCAACAAATCTTAGAGCACTCAAATAAACAAGTAACTGTTGGATCCTTGCATCGTATCTGGAGCACGCCACACACCATGTAATCATGATTGTAAAATAGTACTTGCATATGTCAGTCTGCTGTGCCAGATGGTGTATAACATACTTTATTGTTTTAGATGGTAAAACTCCCAGATTTATTTTGGTAGAAGACAGTATATAGATAAATCTAATATCTTCCACATAAATCAGTAACTACATATTAGTTTTATATTTAGTTACATGAAATTATTATCCTTCAGACCAATTGTATCTGTTTATTTCAGTAGGAACCCTAAAAGTCCATCACCCACACTTTTTGGTATAAAGATGAACTGTGACTCACACACTATTTTGAATGTGGAGATTGATTTTTTCCCCTTCAGTTTTGTAAACTGCAGTCAAGTCTTTTAGTTAGTGAATGTCTCAGTGTTCTACCAGCAATATTCATTAAGAACTTAAGGTTTTATCTATAGTAATTTTGAAGAATGATATTATAGGTGAGATGTTGTGCCCATTTAAGTGGTCTCCAAAGTTCTGTTGGTTTTAATAGTTAATTCAGTGGATACTTTTTGCATAAAACAAAATTCTACATTTTGCATGATTTGCTAACATTACACATTTAACCTGTAAAAAAAAAAAAGAATGACACACAGTCTTGGAATACAGGAGAATTTGTGTAAAATGTATAACAGGCTTCCCCAGCCTGGTATCCTTCTAAAATTCACGCTTGTTTGGTATTCTGAGAGTTATAATTTCAACATATGTGGAGAACATATATTTGAGATGGGTGGGTGCAACATATATTATGCTTCATGATCCAGTTTTCTGTTGACTATTTTATTAGAAATCTGCTACAATTTCAATCTAAAACTTAGAGCATAAACCTGTCCAATATCCTACTGAGCCAGGACTTTCCTATTTTCCTTTCTAAGCATATTCTTTCAGTTCAAGCCCAATTTGTCTTTTAAATAGGAAAAGAGAATAGATTCTATTGACTTTAGCACTTGGGCCTAACATGAACAATTTGAACCTGATTCTTGAAGCATCACTCTGAAAAACATTCCATTATAAAGCTCTGTTACATGCATTTAGTGCACACCAAGAGACTGTTCAAATAAGACTACAACAATAAATCTTGCAGTCAATGGAAAAGAAAGACAGCTTCTCCCAAGTGATTGAGTGTTCAAATAATCTGAAGTTCTAAATGAATTCAAGAGCAACATAGCTCATGAATGTCAGAACTCAGTGCTATGCACCCAGTGATCAACATCTATTTACTGTGTCTTTAAATAATTCATAACACCTGCCATTAAATTATCTTTAGATACTGGTAATAAGTCAAGATTTTATTGACTCTACAATTCTTCATTATTCACAATCAATGAATATATTTCATTATGCATATTACCATTCCTTATAGTTTCTTTGTTTAAATGCTGCAAAGTCTATTCAACTTCCAAATAATTGGAATGAGCTGGGCAAATGATACAACAGGAAAAGAAAGTTTGTTTCATATAAATTAGACTAAAAATGGCTTATAAAAAGCCATTGTTATATAACCTTTTCTTCTTGCATATTTAGCACGAGTGGGAACAACTTGAATTTGCCTTATTAATACTAATCAACATAATTTGCAGTTTCTTACCTATGCCAAAACTGGAAGCAATTATCCTTTTGTTTCTGTACTTTTCCCATTTATTTTCAGTGCTGTTCTTCGATTTTTGAAAAGTATACTTATATTTTAGGAATATAAAATATTCCTTGCAAAAACATTAAGGGAATCGTGCCAGAATTTCTCTGTGCTTGAAGGCGATATTAAATTAAATGTAGAATAAATTTATATTTAAAATTTTTGAGCATTATAGAAAGCAAAAGAGAGATATTCTTTGATCATTAATGATGTTACTGAAAGCTATAATTATCATATTTGAAAGATGAATGTTTTATTGCTTGATGTAAAAAGATTTTGTATGTGTAGAAGGATAAGGACATTATTTTAGAAATGGAAAAGATATAGATAGCATGTCACATATAACTTGATCCATTAAGGTGAGTTTTTCGCATAACAAATCCCTTAAATATTAGATTCAACAAAAGTTTGACAGTATTGAAATCAGAATATACGATTGCTATATAAGTGCTTTGGCAGATTTTAAAGTCAAAATGTAGAATTTTGATTTATGACTTTGGCATCTGGATTGTGTATACTATTCCCATTTTCTGAAAAGTATTTGTTTTGCTTTCAAATACAAGTACATAGCCAGCTTGGTGTAGTGGTTAAGATGCTGGCCTAGATACCAGGAGACTGTGGGTTCTAGTTCTGCCTTAGTCAGGAAAGCTGTCTGGGTGACAGCTGGGAAGGTGCCTTTGGTCAGTCAGTCTCTCTCAGTCCAACCCATCTCACAGGGCTGTTGTAGGGAACAAAAGGAGGAGGAAGAAGCATTATGAGTGTTCACCACCTTCAGTTACTTATAAAGTAATAAAGGTTGAATAAAAATCTAAATACAATTTGCAGAAATATCCAGACTGCTTCAAATTAAGCATTGCTCCTATTAAATTAAATTAAATCCTGATGCTTATCCTGATGGGATAAGCATCAGGATAGGTGCACTTTTCAATAGTTGTACTTCACTTAAGAAACTTCTTGCCAGGCTACCATACATTTCAGTGCCAGGAAAAAACATTCTTTATCCTAGCCTTTTAAATAATATATCTTTTATCATGGAGATCATCTTTAAGCAACTGTGCTTGAATTGCATTTTAGAATAATTTCATTTTGTGTTTTATGTTTTAACTTGTGGCATTTGTTGGGAGTTCTTCAGGAACCATTCTCAGGAATCGGCTGTGCAAATTCGGTTAGTAAAATGAATAAAATGAGATAAAAATGCAATTCATCCACACTACAAAAAGAAAACAAGATGGAGACCTCATTCTCTGTATGATTTTATGCATTCACTTTAGAACTTTGGAAGTAAAAAACACTAAGGAAATCTAGATTCCTCAAATGTTAGGTTAGAAAATATTTCTGCCATGTGCCATTATTTGAACTATTCTATAATTAATACTATACATTTCTATTGCTGTTTCTTATCACTAGGGTCTTCCTGGGCCCCCAGGTGAAAAAGGTGAAAATGGCGATGTTGGTCCAATGGTAAGACGTTGTTCTTTCTCCTCTAAATGTCCCCATAAAGTTGATTCACCAAAGACAGTTCAAAATAAGAAGCAAGTTAAACTTACTTTTCCCATTTCCTCTTGTCCTTTGGACCAGACTTATAATTTTGTAATTTTGTTTGTTTTCTCTCTTGCAGGGTCCTCCAGGTCCCCCTGGCCCTAGAGGCCCTCAAGGTCCAAGCGGATCAGATGTAAGAAATACATGAACATCTGATGATGTTTATGCATGTATATACACGTATGTAGTTTAAGGCATAGTTAACATATGACTCACCTTAAATATTCTTCTCATCCAAGGGTCCTCAAGGTCCATCAGGTTCAGCTGGCTCTGTTGGAGGAGTTGGTCAGAAGGTAAGAAACTACAGTGAATGCTTTTAATCATGTTATACCTTATGGAATAGGAAATATCCCTCTGATGTTCTGTTGAGAGATTGGACTGTAGTGTCCATAATCCCTGTCAACAAAAATACATTATCCTAAATATCTACTTTTTAACTCAGCGATGGTTACATTTTTGGGCATATGTGTAAAATTGCATCTAATAAATATCTTGTTCCATAAGTTTCCATAGACTAGGGTTTGTTTTGCTGCGTGCATTAGATGTTTGTGACAAATATATTATTATTGTTACACAGATGTTTAGGTTGGATTCAACATTTTGTTGAACCTGACAGCTGTTTTGTTGAGTCAGACAGATGTTTAGGTTGGAGTCAATATTTTTGTCCACCTTGGAGACCTTTCCAAGGACCTGACCTAGGCAGATGTTGTTTGTGATGTTAAAGGTACCATCACTGGATGTAAGTTGTTGCAATTGACTGGTGGTGATTTTGTCAATGCCAATAGTATTCAAGTGGTGCTCCAAATGTTTTGGAATTGCACTCAAGGCACCCATTTCTGTTGGTACTATCTTTGCTTTCTTTTTCATAGTTGTTCTACACCTATTTGTAGATTTTGGCATTTTGTGATTTTTTTTTCAGTTGTTTCTCTTCTATTCCGGGTCCTCCCTGTCCATTATCCAGACTCCCCCCCCCCTTTCTTATTGATAATTGTTAAATCTGGCTGGTTATGTGGTTATGTGGCAGGTGCCACATTATTATTACTGCCTTTTTATATATAAAATCCCAAGGAAGAACAGTAAGTGCAACAGTGTCAAAACTATAGTTACCTTTGTTAAATTATTATTTTAAATTCTTTGTAATCTTGTTGGGGATGTAAAGAATTGGGTTTTTTTAATGAAAAATTGTTTCTCTATAAAAACAAATTGAATATATATATATATAACTGTAACCCTAACCCTAACCCTATTGTGTGGAATTGCCATTGTCAGAATAAATTTGAAGAATAGGGCTATTAACTAGTAAACTGAAGCAGCAGATATAATCTAAACTAAAACATGTCTAAAATTTGAATTTGTCAAATTCAGAATCTACAAAAGATAGATTTGAATCTTTCTTTCCCATATTTTTTAATTGTAAAGATATCTTCCTCCTCAATTTTTAAAAAAATATAATTTAAACATTAAAAAAGAAAAAAGAAAATATGGGAATGGTTACATTATGATTCCTTTTATTTGTATTTAAACATTTCCACCTCAAGAATTGGGACCTTGGAAACTGAAATTGTGTATTTCAAGTTTATAGAATCTAAGAGAAATTACACCTCTTTCTGTATCTACCTCTATGCATTCAGAAGGACTGACCACATCAGTCCCATGATCCTGGTATTATGGAGGTGAATTTGGATTATAATTGCTAAGTTCCTAGCCATATGGCTTTTTAAAGTTGGTTAAGAATATTGTGACTTATAAAATCAACATATCCACAGGATGTCAAGTTGGAAAGAATACTATATAATCAAATATGGGCTAAAATTTTGTATTATAGAAACATTACAGTATAGGCAATCATTGAGTAATGGCACAATTGGGAGTGGAACTTTCATTGCTAAGTGTTGCCATTATTAAGCGAGATACACCATCTTTTACAAAAAAAAATGTTGCAGTTGTAAGCTAATGTAGCTTTCCCCATTGACTTTGCTTATCAAAAACCCACTGGGAAGGTTGCAAGTGATCATGTGTCCCTCCAGGACACTGCAGCCATCATAAATACATGCCAGTTGTCAAATATTGATCATGTGACTGTGAGGATGTGGAAACAATTGTAAGTGCAAGGACCATTTGAAAGTCACTTTTTTCAGTGCCATTGTAAATTGAAATTGTTGTATATGAAATATTGACGTATAGATATTTCTTAGACTAATATAACTTCACTTAATGTTATGTCATTGTACATAACTGAAAATAGCATGATATAGTTATAGAGTAATAATTAATACCTAAAAATGAAATCATTTTTTCCTCTGTCTTTTAAACTCATAAACAAGATTTCCGGTAGGTCTTTGAGAAGATTTCCAAACTGACTTTGTCTTCTTAGCCTGAGTTGAAGTCCTTGATCATCCCTTTCTTTTCATGTCTGAAATTTTGCATCAAATACATCCTTCCTGTATTCTTTTTGAAGCACTATCTAACTCTTTACCCTCTAGTTCAGATCTTTCATTGTGCAATAACACTGACCAAAGGTGCAGGTCATACAGATAAGGGATCATTGTTTAATCATTGCCAGAAATGGAGACAAAAGGCTCCAGGCCTTTTCTTCTGTGTTCAAAAGAACACAGAAGAAGGACCAGCTATTTAATGTGGGTGCCATCGTTCTTCATTTTTAAGAAGACTATAGAATAAATAAGTAACGATTTTACCTTTCCCATTTCAATCTATTTTTAATGCTCTGTTGCTCTAATGTTGACATCCATTGCAAGATACTGATTCTACAACACTCATCACTTTATCTTCCTTTTCCTAGATTTCCGTCAAACAAAATCTCTTTCTTGTTAGCATTGTGTCAAAGGAAATGGACATATACAAACTCTCCTCTTTATATTTGAATCAGCCTTTCTAGTTTTAGAAGCTGTGCAAATATTTGGGTGGTGGGTACCTAAGCTACTACAAAATTCAAGGTTTGAAACGTGTTCAACTTTCCAGGAATATTCCTCACACCATAAAATCATACAGCAATTTTCAATTTCTTTGTCTCCTTCCATGCTGCAATTGTAGTAACATCTCTTGTTTTACAGTAAAACTTCTTTCATGCTATATTCATCATCCCAGAGATTGCAATTCATGGTCCAATATAAATAGGAAAAAAAAACATTTTGGCATACTTGCTGCCAAATGCAAAGCAGCACTTGATCACATTTTAAAAACAACACAAGAAGGAGCTATCATCATCAATGTGTCCCGTGCAGAGCACACTGGGCACCAGGAGTTTTCCAGTTTTTTCTATCATTTGCAGCATCTTCTGCATAGTCCCAAGCGACATTAATAATTTTAAAATCTTCCTTAAGTATTTGATGCCAAGTTTTCTGAGACTGGCTTCATTTTTTCTTTTCCCTTCAAGTCCCAAAGATGCTTTTTCAAAAAAAACCAGAAAGTCCAGTTGCCTCTTGAAAAAGCACCTTTGGGACAACCATGACCTAGATGACTGAGAATCTCCATAGACATTCCTCCTGAAGGCATCCAACGTAGAGCAATTTTTGGATGCTGGTTTTTAGGCATATGTAAGACATGGTCAAGGAACATGGTGGCTCAGTAGCTAAGATGCTGAGCTTGTCAGTCGAAAGGTTGGCAGCTCAGCAGTTTGAATCCCTAGTGCTACGTAATGGGGTGAGCTCCCATTACTTGTCCTAGTTTCTGCCAACCTAACAGTTCAAAAGCACATAAAAATGCAAGTAGAAAAATAGGGACCACCTTTGGTGGGAAGGTAACAGCATTCTGTGCGCCTTTGACATTTAGTCATGCCGGCCACATGACCACGGAGACGTCTTTGGACAGTGTTGGCTCTTCGGCTTTGAAACGGAGATGAGCACCGCCCCCTAGATTTGGGAACAACTAGCACATATGTGCGAGGGGAACCTTTACCTTTACCTTAACTTGCTTATGAGGATAAAATTAGAATGCCATTTTTTAAAAAAGCTTGCCATGTTGCGTAGGGTGGTTCAGATTAATACAATAAACAAAATATTGAAGGAGGAGAAATTACATATTCATATATTTAAATGTATTGGATACAAAGTTCCAATTGACTTTGATGAGTTTCTTCTTCGCTGGCTTTTCTTCAGAGAAAAAAAACCATTGTAGGCTTTACATCAGTAGAGGGAGCTGTGGCACTGAAAAAGAGTGCCAAATGCCATTGACTGTCTTGATTCCTGTTACAAAAGATGTAGCTGCTAGTTGTGATCTCTCAGACTTTCCAGCCATCTGAGTTCTGGTTGCGCGGCAACAATGACAGCTGCAGAATACAATTCAGAAACAATTTCCACTGACTTTTAGATGAGCCAATCATAGAGAAGAAAAATGAATCCCTTTTAATGACCGAAGCAACACTTGCTGAATTAGCAGGACGGAAGACGTATGCAAGGTCATGTTATAAAAGAGAAATTGTAGGTTTGATAGCTTTTGCGATTCTGGCCATGCCTATGAGCTTCTGGCAAGAAAATGGCATTTCCAGGAACCCATCCTTATTTCTAGGTACTGATGGATTTTAGACAAATAGAGAAATACTACACAATTTTAAGGGAGTATTGTTCCTTCCTTCCTTTTGAAAAATCCCAACTCTCATTATAATCCACCTCAAACTATAATGTCCCATAAACAAACAGCTGCTCGTTCTTTTCTACGCAAGATAGACTTGTGTTTTCTCTGAAAGGCATTCATTTTTATATAAGATATCAATCTTTGGGGTAGTTGCTTGATTCCTCAAACCACTCCAGCTCAGGTATATTTCTTTTTATTAAGCTGGTTTATGGTTTAGAATTAGAATGAATGAGCTGGAAGGGACCTTGGAGGTCTTCTAATCCAGCCCCCTGCTCAAGCAGGAGAACTTATACTATTTTAGATAAGTGGCTGTCTAGATTCTTCTTAAAAACATCTGGTGATGGAGCGCCCATTTCTGGAGGCAAGCTGTTCCACTGGTTAATTGTCCTCATTATTAGGCAGTTTCTCCTTAATTCCAGCTTGCTTCTTCTCCTTGATTAGTTTCCATCCATTGTTTCTTGCCTTGCCTTCTGGTGCTTTGGAAAATAAGTTAACCTCTTCTTTGTGGCAGCCCCTCCAATAGCGGAATACTGCTTTCGTGTCACCCATAGTCCTTCTTTTCTCTAGACTAGCCAAACCTAAATCCTGCAGCTGTTCTTCATATGTTATAGTCTCCGGGTCTTTGATCATCGTAGTTGCTCTTCTCTGAACTTTTTCCAAAGTCTCAACATCTTTTTTGTCGTGTGACCAAAATTGGTTGCGGTATTCCAGGTATGGTGTTACTAGGGCTTTATAAAGCGATACTAATACTTCAGGCGATCTTGATTCTATGCCTCTGTTTATACAACCTAGGATTGTATTTGCTTTTTTTTCTTTCTAGGGTAACCCTGGTTCCCCAGGCCCACCTGGTGCTTCTGGAAAAGATGGTCCCAAGGGTGCCCGTGGTGACGCAGGGCCAGTTGGACGTACCGGTGATCCAGGTTTGCAAGGCCCTCCTGGTCCTGGAGGCGAGAAGGGAGAATCTGGAGAAGATGGCCCTCCTGTATGTATTCAGCTGGTGGTCCTGTGTAAGTTACTGGTGTGGTCTGTTGCTATTTCTAATGCAAATTCATTCCCTCCCATCTTTCTTTCCTTTTGCCAGGGTGCAGATGGCCCACCTGGACCTCAGGGTTTGGCAGGACAGAGAGGAATAGTTGGTCTTCCCGGTCAACGAGGTGAAAGAGGCTTTCCTGGTCTGCCTGGGCCTTCTGTAAGTACCTTAAGGGCTAACGATCTTGAAAAATATACATTGAGAAGTGTACAATGTACGCTCAGTTCGAGGACAGCCAATTTCCCAGCTTCTGAATTTGGGAGATGTCCAAGGTTTTTGTCACTTTTTTTTTTACAAAATTGATATTAGGTTAATAATAATGTTTAATGTTTTGAGTGTTAAGCTAAAGGGGCTGTGGTGATTCATGTGATTGGATGCTGAGTCAAAAGACCAGCAGCTCAGCAGTTCGAAACCCGAGAGCAAGCCGTGTGACGGAATAAGTTCCTGTTACTTTGTCCATCCAACAGTTCAAAAGCATGCAATGCAAGTAGATAAGCAGGTACCACTTCGGTAGGAACATACTGGGGACACGAAAGGAGCCTGCTCAGCCATCCCCTGGGCAATGATGATATCACTGGCTATAATCAGTGGTGAGATTCAGCCAGTTTGCACCACTTCGGGAGAACCGGTTGTTAACTTTCTGAGCATTTTGGCAAACCAGCTGTTGGAAGAAATCATTAGGGCAGAGAACCGGTTGATTTAATTACTTGAATCCCACCACTGGCTATAATCCTTTCAATCCAGAAGCCCCTTGGTAGCGCTTCCAACGTGAATGTAGTGGTAGTATTAAGCTGCTACTTATCAAGTATTCTTTGATTTTCCATAGTCTGGCTTATATCCATTCAACATGGCACCACAGCATCTGTGAGAACTATATCAATTGCATTCTCTGCATTCAGCCTTTTGGGAATGAAGCATTTTAAAATGTTGAATAAGGAAAAAGAGAAATTCTGTGAATGAGAAATTATACAAATTTAATAAATCTATCTTCTGACTTTCTTAGTTTACCGAATATGAAAACAAAACACATGTTTTGTCATGTCTGGACATCTAGGATACCAGAGTGCAAGGTTTAATTCTCATCTGTGAGATGAGTCATCTCTCATCCCATGTCTGAAAATTACTGTCCTAAAGAAGATTGGAATCAGATTTTTTTTCCCATTACTAGGTTTGATTCTGTCAGCAGAATCAAGAAGAGGCTTTATTTTTTTCAGGTTTGCTTAACCGCACAAGTCGCTGCCTATTCAGTCTCTTCTCTTAGAGACTTCTCTTGAACTCTTCTAACCAGAATACTGTGTAGAAAAGAAAAAAAAAATACTGACTATGTGAGGGAATGATTTGTTGCCTGAAATAAATGGAGAGGAAATAGTATTTTATTGGGATATTAGAGATAGCTCAATTAAAAAGCATTATCAGTTGTTCACACAATTCTGCCAGTTTTTTCTGGGAATCTTCAGTTCATCCAAGTTTTAAAACTCATAAACTGACCTTGCACTAAATAGGTTTCTCATCATCATCATTATGGAGTAAAACTGGGCAAACAATTTTTAGCTCAACTACTTAATTTTGAGGAAAAATAGTGTAGGATTTTCACTTTACCTTGTCCAGTTTACTGTCAAAATAGTCTTCTGCTTGCTTAAATTGGTTTTCTTCCCCCAGGGTGAGCCTGGTAAACAAGGATCTTCTGGAGGTCCAGGAGATAGGGGCCCACCTGGCCCAGTTGGTCCACCCGGTTTGACTGGTCCCTCTGGTGAACCTGGCCGCGAGGTGAGTCTAATTAACCTAGGCATGTTTCTCATCTGGAATACAAAAAATGCATTTCTGGTTTCTCATACTGAATTTGTGATGGATGCTTCCTCTCAATAGAATAGAATAGAATAGAATTTTTTATTGGCCAAGTGTGATTGGACACACAAGGAATTTGTCTTGGCGCATATG